>JANHJO010006740.1:0-12313 GCA_032468235.1 Pseudoxyrhopus heterurus | reverse complement strand
ACCTCTGATTGGCTGACCGTGGCAAATACCACCTCTGATTGGCTGACCGCATAGCCACGCCCACCAAGCCACACCCATAGAACCGGTAGTAAAAAAAATTGAATCCCATCACTGACTATTACCTTAATTTATTTATTTGCTGGATCTTATATGCTGTTCAAGTCCAATAGCACATCCAACAGTGACTTCAGCAGGATCTAATTATCCTGAAGCTTTTCCATATACATGGATTATACAAAAATGCCAGATTATGCAAGAATTATACAAAGAGAAATTTATTATTTTGCTCTGTTTGAATTCTGTACTGGGCTTCTCTTTTCCAGAAAATCTGATTATAGAAAATTACATTACATAATTTTCTAATTTTGCTTTACTTTTGAGAGTTTTTTTTATAATTACAGTTTTCCATAATATATATCTTTGTTTTGAAGCTTTAATAATATATTAATTTATTTCAAACAAGTGTGAGAATTTTTTTTAGATATAGATACCTATCTTTGCATTGAAATTGAAATTATCTGCCTCATATTCTGGCAGAGAAGAATAAACTTAAAGTTATTTAAAAATTATTGAAGACAGTAAGTTAACAGTAAAAGAAGTAAGTTACATTTCTCCTAAGCCTAAATTGAACTCCTAATATTTTTATAGCAATAAAATTTCTACTTTTTCAAAGTAAATGTAATTACTTTTACATTTGTCAATACCACAGATTGATTTCTTTGATGCATTTTGTAATTTTCCACTAACTGAAATTAAATTTTAATAATTTAGCATGTTCATTGTAGCAAAATATATGCCACAAAATTTTAATGGTTAACGGTGAAGTAATCTATATTATTTATTTTAGCAGTTTATTGTGGAAAACGTATATTTCCTTACCCATACTATTTGAAAGATATAGCCAAGGCATCCCAGATGTATAGAGGAAGGCTTATGTAGTATACGGGCAATTATCAGAGGTGCTATTCAGCCAGTTCCGACAGGTCCCAGAGAACCGGTAGCGATAATTCGGAAAACTGGAAAATGCCACCTCTGATTGGCTGACCGTGGCAAATACTACCTCTGATTGGCTGACTGCATAGCCATGGCTACCAAGCCATGCCCACAGAACCGGTAGTAAAAAAAATTGAATCCCACCACTGGCAATTATGTATTATTAGAGTGCTCAGGATCAGATATATAATGAGCCATAATGCTTTCTGTATGCTTTGGATTTGATAATTGTCCTTCAATTTAATCAAAAGTAGAATACACAAGAGTTTCAAAATCAGAGGTCTGTTTTCGCGTACTCTGTGGAACTTCTTCTGTCTACTGAAGTATAGAAATCCAAGAACTTAAGTTCCAATGTACAACACTTTCTATGTTATGCAGATAGGTTTCAGCTGCACATATAGTATTCCTTGAGATCCAGAAAATTGTAAACTTGCTGCTATTCCTTTTGTAATTTCCCACTAACTGAAATTACTGTAGATTTTAATAGTTAGAAACCGTGCCATATTTCTTGGCTGAAATCTTTTTTTGCCATTCAATGTAAATGCAACATCTTTCTGTCATGGAAAAGAGTCATGTGGGGCTTTAATCCTTTACTGGAATTTGTTGATTATGCACAGGCATTACCCAAACAAGCAAATCAATGGGTGAGATAATAAAGAATTTGGAATTTCGTTTTCACTAGGATTTGTATCAGTAAAATGGCAAAGAAGAATCTTCTTGTCTTACCTTGTGAATGAGACTCTGCATGCAAAGATAAATTGTAAGGCTATAAATGGTATAAATATTTAAAAGGTTACAATATATATAATTCTAAACATTTGAGTTATTATTATAAATTTTTTAATCACTCTGGTTTTAGGCTATCGCCATTGTAATCCTGGAGAATTCAGCTGTGCTGATGGAAGATGTCTCTTAAATTCTCAGTGGCAATGTGATGGAGATTTTGATTGTCCAGATCATTCAGATGAGGATCCTATTAATATAAAATGCAGAAGTGCAGGTTCAGCTTTTTAAATATTTGTTCAATTTTGTTTTTATGTCCAAAATAATTTTCTAGAATGATGCAGTATTACTAAAATAAGTATTTCTACTTGCAGACTACTGACAAAGCATGCTGATTGGGTAATTCATCAATTCCCTCTTATTATTTGACATGTCCTTTCTGTAGCACCATACTGCAGATCTCTTAATCCAGATGGTCTTTGAGACTTCTTTCATTCCCTCAGTTCATCACTTGAAAACTGTCATATTTTGATCCAAAGCACATGCAAAGAAAGAAAGGCTGAAAGATAGAAAAGTATTCAGGCTCAACAGAACTAAATTTAAGTCTCTTTCAGGAGTATAAGGACTGTAGACTGATGATACATTTGACTCCACCTTGGGTTCAGCCAGGTCATCTCCTGCACTTTAGAATTTATAAAGACAAGGCGTTGAAACCTGTTACTAATCCTTTAATATAATCCAGACAAGAAACACAAGGAATACTAACTTTATCTTTATTATAAGGTCACATTAGCAGCCTCTTGCAAGATTAAAAGTATTTATCCACTCCTTCTCTTTTATTCTTCTGTGAATTGAAGTATATTTTACATGACAGTGGTCTACTCTGTGGCTCTTCCTCCTGTCTCTCAGAGTCATTCTCATATACTATTGCATATATAGAGAATAAGGAATTCACAATAAAGAAGGAAGAGGTAAACAGATTCAGCCTTGAAAGATTTATTATAGACAATTTGAATAAAAGCAGTTTCTGCCCATTTGTGGAGTTGATTTCCTTGTCTCGTCTACCTAAAGGGCTGACAATATCATCTAGGGAGAGACATCAAAATTTGGTTGAAAAATCAGATCTGAAATTGGTGCAGATATTTCTAAATTTAAGGCTAGCCCTAAGTCAACAGGAAGAGAAATCCACCATAAACAAAATTTAAAATAAGCATTGTATTTAGCAAATGTACTATATAGACAGTTGCCAAACTCCTATTTTATTGAAATTAGTGTCCTATGTTCCATAAACATTAATACTTCTAGATTGAACTGTTTTATACATTTATAAAAGCTATAATAAGTTACAAATATAAAATTTATACATATTGTATAAATATTTTAAATCTGTATCAGTATATGCAAATGTATAATTTATTTGTAAATTAAACTATAGATCACAGTTTAAAACCTGATGAATAGTTACATACTTTTTGCATTGTTTCCTTTTACCCATTTATTTCTTGTTTTTAGAACAGTCATGCAACAATTCATTTTTTATGTGTAAAAGTGGCAAGTGCATCCCCCAAGAAGATGTTTGTGATGCCAAACAAGATTGTGGTGATGGGTCTGATGAGAGAAATTGCCATATAAATGAATGTTTGAGTAAGAAAGTTAGTGGCTGTTCTCAAGACTGTCAAGATCTTCCTGTTGGATACAAGGTTGGTAGTTTAGAAGTTTAAAATAGTACACTATAAAATAGACTTTGAAATCCCCAACTCACATAGAAATGTTAATCATATGATACTTGCATTTGTATATTTTGTTAATAGTAATACAAGTAATAAAACTTTGTAGCCCATACTGCATTTTACTTTCTATGTGTCTTAGGAAAAGGAAATACTTTTGTGGAAGAAAAATAAATTGAAAATTGTGAACAGAGATTTTTTTTTTAAAAAGAGAGAACAGAGGTACACTGAGAGCTTATGCACCAGAGACAAATTCATTTTTTCCCCCCAACTGCACTTGACCAATATAGAATTCTATTCTGTTTTGTTTTGTTTTGTTTTGTTCTGTTCTGTCCTGTTTTGTTCTACTCTACTCTACTCTAAATCCAAGTCCGGAGAACATGCAAACTTCTGTTTAATTTTAAAGTCTAATGTAATCAATTGGAGATATTGAGAAAAAAATAACATGTGGCCCTCCCAAGCTCCGTTTTCACTGGCAGAGTGCTCAGGCCACCACAGGCGCCCCCAACATGAGTGACGTCAAGCTGGCCATGCCCACCCTGGCCACACCCACTTGCCCCCCCGAAGTCAAACACAAACCTGATGCGGCCCTCAATGAAATTGAGTTTGACACCCCTGTTCTAAATGAATGTCGAGTAAACATTAAACTTGCTAAATTGGGCTTATGAGAAGAAATTTCAAATTTTGAGATTATTGTCCCATTAACTTTCTCCATCACCATTAATCCTCATGTTGTAACTTTCCCATTTCTCACATCGGGAGGTGAAGATACAGAAAAAAAGTAATGCCTGCCTCTGTTTGGTTCAGTAAAAACAATATAATTTTGTTAGAAATTTCCAGGAAAGAACCTGTAGTTTTCCTATCACCTGCCTAGTGTGACTGTACCCCAAAGCTATTGGACTTTGTAATTTTAAGAGCCTTGAAGATAAATGCTTACTTAGTGTCTAACTAAATTTGACTAAATGGTGTGCCTTTCTAGCATGACAACATTTTGAATAGGACTAAAAAAAAAAACCCTGACCTAGTAAATTAAAGATGAATGAATTTCATCTGGTCTATTTTTGTTGCTGTTTCATGAGTTTTATCATGTTCTATTAATTCTCCCTGTCTTCCAACTTTAACTTGGAGGATGTCAAAATGTTCACTGTAAGTTCTTTCCTCTAGGACCTTTTGTAATTACTGGTGCATGGCGGAAACATGCAAATTCCATTTTATATTGATTTAATGTATTTATAGTCAAAGTAATCTCAGACAATAACATTCAGAATAACACATTAAAGAGAAATTTGAAAAACACTTCAAGAGTTTAAATCTTGCCACTTGTTTTTTTTTTTTTTTTGGTAGAACTGAACTTACAATTTTATCTTCAGGACTGTTAATGAGGCAGAACCTCTTCTTTTAAAACACTATCCCCTGGGCTAGGGCTATTACTGTATGTCAGCAAAAGAATTGGAGCTATAAATTTGCCTGATATTAGGTGCAACTTTAAATCCTTTCTTCCTCTTCTCTTTTAGAAAACAATAAGTTTTTTTTTTTTTTTTAAAAAAAGCACTTTTATGGAACTAGGCAAAATGTACATATGAATCCAGAGGGAATGACAACTGATTAAGGAAAAATGGAACAAAAAAAAAATTCAAGCTGAGGAAAAGATTCAATGCTTTTTATCTGCATTTTTTCTTAAAAACTATGCTATAAACCATACTCTCCTGGCTAGCTTTATAAAAGAGAAACAGAAACTGTTTCAACTTTTTAATATACACATAGATATTTTTTGCTATGAAATATTCCAAAAATCCAAACAATTAGATAACTTATAAAACTGTTATATATTGCCTATGTGTGTGTCTGAAAAAAGCTCAAAGTGAGCCATGGGTTTTTCTTTGAGTCCTGAGATTTGGATAACATGTATTAAAAGCATTTCAACAAAATTGATATTGCATTAACCAAGACAAATAAGGAGGTGGAAATAGCCCCAATCTTTACATGTGTAACAGATAATGTGCTTTATTTTTCTTTATAGTGTAAATGTTGGCCTGGTTTCCATATGAAGGAGGATGGCAAAACATGTGTAGATATTGATGAATGTTCATCTGGTTTTCCGTGCAGTCAGCAATGCATCAATACATATGGGACTTACAAATGCTTGTGTATGGATGGTTATCAAATGCAACCTAATCCTCAGCAAGGATGCAAATCCCTTTCAGGTAAACCTTTTCAGCTACAAAACTATTAAAGTCACAGTCAAATTAAGCATAAAGAATAGGACTTAATTTTTAAAGTATTAAAACATTTATTTGCAATTATTGGTTTTAGCAAAATACATGTACAGTATATAAAATACAGCCATCAAATCAGTACATCTCCTCTTATATTAAAAATATTATTTCTCAGGATATGCTTTTGAATGTTCCTTGCCACCATTGCAAATAATGCAATTGCTTCAATACACGTTTGTCTTCATTGGACAACAGAATTTTTTTTGTTCTATTGGATTGACAAGGATATAATAAATTAGTTCTAGGTTCTTGATAAGAGTTTGCAATATAGTAGGTAATGGGTCAAATATTCCACCTGTACGCTATTGCATATGCATAAGCATAGTGCAGTAAGTAACCCTCCATATCTTCCATTCAAATAAGCTGTTGGCTTATTTGAAAGCAAAGTTCTGTAAAAACTTGTCTCAGACAATGGGATATAAGCGACTGTAAATAAGATAACATTCCCTGTCCTTCTTTAAGGAGTTGGTACCACTTAGTTAACTTATACATCTGCTCTCTATCTTGTCTAAAATTATTAAAAAAATAAGTTACTCCCTCAAAATTGTATACCAATTCATTCAGAAGTTCCTGATCTAGCAAAAGTTGTGAGATTAATTTTACATACAGATTCATTCAATTGTTTCCATTGAGTTGTTTATGAAAGCATTATTTTGCTAAATAATTCTCAGGCATAAAGGCTAAATTACAATAATATTACTTTATTTACTGTTATGTTTACTAATAGAGGTAGAGAAGGGGGATGTTTCTTTTTGTTTTGTTTATAAAGCAGATTAATAAATTAAGGAAATTTGCATTATGTATTTATGTATTATTTATTCTTATTTCAATCCATGTGTTTGTCCATCTCTAATTTATCACTTTGGGCAGCTAACAACAGGAACAAAGTAAGGTGAACACAACTGGTAGAACTAGTGGTTAGATATATATTCCGAAATGTATTAACATTAAAAATCCATATTTTCTTTTCAGAACCACTGTAGAACTCACTAATTGTTAGAAATTAAAATATGCATTAATTTTGAATCAAATGATTCTAAATTGTTTATGTCCGTGGTTACTTATCTATTTGTTGCTTGAACAAATCTTATCTATTTGTTGTTTATAAATTCATTTTGGAAGTAAAACTTCATAGAGAGTGTTAATTCTTCTCCTGTGTTTCAAAGGCTATATTAAAGTACTCTAAAAAGGTGCTAATTAAATCTCTTGTTCAGCTTATGACTAATATTTGATCTTGTTTGAAATATTATGCTTTTAATGTTTTTTATCCATACCAATGTTCATAGCATACAGCATTTAATTTTTCACTATTTATGTTTCTATTTCAAAGTTTCATAAATTAAGTTAAAAAAACCTGCCATTATTTTTTCATATAGATGAAGAGCCATTCTTAGTTCTGGCTGATCATCATGAAATACGAAAAATTAGTACTGATGGATCCAACTATACTTCAATGAAACAGGTATTCTCTAAGGGTCACACAAAGGAACCCTAGACAGTGTACAGAAATCATAAATCTTTTTTAAAAGGTACAGTGGCCATAAGCAGTACAGCATCATAAGGAAATGTCAATGCAGAAGTGAATAAAAACATTTTAGATGGGCAACAGGATTAACTCTTTCCCCCAAAGGTTATATACAGTACTTAGTATATGAATATACATGGAGTATACCACTGAAATCAATTGTGCATGTATATTATAACCAAAATTAGTTGCTTGTATAACTTGATAGGAGTTTCTTTAAGTGATTATGCTGTATTTTAATATACAATATTATTTTAATAAGCAGAATTTTTATGAATGTAGGGAAATAAAGCAATTAGTGATTTATGGTTTTGAAACGTATTTACATACATACAGTACTTAAATGCAGTTTTTTGCAGGATTTTTAAGATGAAATTTGCAGGTTAATACAGAACTAGAGAAGAGAAAGGATTTTTGAGTAAATAACATAATGACATTGACCAAAAACATGCTGATTTATTCCATTTTACTGAACAGATCTGTGTTTGTTTACTTTTGCTTTACCTATCTGTTGTTCTCTTCAACGTTATTAGTATTTTGGGTTTCAGATCACTGGTTCCACTGTTATTGTTTCTGAACACATTCTTGTGAAGAAAATGCTATCAACCTATTTTAAGTAAAAATATGCAACTTGACTAGATTTGATGGGCATCCTATCATCTAATCAAGATTATCTGCAGAAACTCATTGTTAATTCTCAACTGTGTTTTAGAGATTGAGAAGAACAGAAAGAACAAAGATTTAACCACTTAAGGCCCAAATAGTCTTCTGCTCAATTATAAGTTTGACTTCTATTGCAATTAATTACTAATTTTGCCTGACCAAATATCAAACTTTTATGGGGGGAAACTGAATTTTTCTCCAAGTATTTCCTAAATAAAGAACAAATATTCCATTATAAGTCTTCCGAAGAAATTACCATAGCATATAGCAAATAATGTGCTTGGTTATAATCCAATACTGTTTCAAATTGATAAAAAATGCTAATGGAGTTCGCATTCAGAAACATCTACAGAAAGCTAAGATTTTTTTTTTCAAAATGACGAAACATATGTCATATTGTTTCAACACATGCTCTGTCTCTTCCACATCATGTTATTATGTGGAGTATGGAGATGGTTTTGACAAAAATAATGGCAAATATAACAAAACCCATTTGCCTGGGTCAATGGGGAAGGATAAAGAATATTGATTTACTTTGATTTTCTTGGGTACAAAAGAGAAAGAAAGAGAAACTCTTCGAAGCTTTCAATATTTTTTATTTAAGTCTATATTACTAAAATAGAGATCAAATATTTCTTTGTTTCCTAACCTTGTCTTCGTTGAAGGACTGACATAACAGAAAGACCAAAAGAGAAGAATTTGCATCGCAATACAAAATATGTTTCATTATTTACCCTTTTTGCCTCCCTCCACAAAATGTCATGCTGACTTTGTGACTCCAGTAATAATACTTTGGAGCAAGAGAAATGGTTTTCATGACTTTTCATTATTCAGGTGCCTCTCATAAACTATTATTTTCTTTAAAACTGTTACACGACATCTGAGCCAGTTTGGCACAATGATGGTGAAATTCTATTCAAATCATATAAAATGTGAAAAAATGGGTGCAGTTGTAAAAAAATGCCTGTACTCTCTCACCATCTTACTGGTGATTTTCTCTTGGAAATCCAGTTTTCAAATTTTCCAGCTTACCTAATGTTACCTCCAGAAAATGGAAGAACTTTAAAGGAAATCGAGTTACTTTATACAGCCTACCTAATACAGTTACAGTTCAAGCATTAAAGTATATTGTATCATTGCAAAATTAGATGTGTTGGATCATGAATATATGTTATTAATATACTCCTCAAAGACCACAATGACTCCTCCCTTAGTATATTTCATGCAGAATCACCACAATCCACCAACCCCATGGTAGCCTACTTTGCGGGGAATTAAAAACAGCATGAACAGACCTTTAAACGACTCCATATCTGATTGTAAACACCTGGAGTGGATGCTCCATCCTAACTTGAAGATCAGTATCTGGACACAGCTCAGGATATCTATATCCAATAATACTCAAGAAGGTTTTTTTTTAATATAAGTAGGCAGTTTGTAGTGTTATCTACAAAAACAGTTTTTAATCCCTTCCACCCCTGAAAATGAATAATATAGTAATTTGGGAGGAAGGATGGAGGGAGCAAACTACTGGAATCTGTGATTTTAGAAATAGCATGTTTTGTTCTTAAGGCTGGACAATCTTCTGTAGTAAGGAAATACAGATTTGCACTGACAAAAATATTTGTGATTTAAAATCATTTCAATTAACGTCAGCTAAACAAACATTGCTTTAGGATTAAATAACTCTCAGGCATCATTTTAGGTCATAATGTAACTTTTAACTTACCCTTCAAAACAAAACTAAAATAATAATAGAGCAATGTTTCCTTCCTAAAATTTTGGAGTACTTCCTAGAGCTACCAATTAATCAAGGAAAACTATTCTAAATTATTTTTGGGGAAGATCAGAAATGACTATGTCAGAAAGCCTCAAATCTTGATACTTCATGAATGAGCCAGGAAGATTGTAGAACAAGAAGGCACTGTAATCTCATATTAAACTGGGACTTATATTGTCCTACGAAGTTCTCTGGAGCACTTCTAGCCAAACAATAGGCATAATTTTCAGGAGCCTCTTATATTAGACACTCAGCAGAACTCATGAGGTCACAGCTAAAGCAAGCTTGATATTTATTTTAAAGTATGTATTAATTTTAGTTTTACCCCACTGCGTTTTTAGATTTATTTTTTCTTTTATCTCTGAACATATTTAGCTTTCATAGCCACTTACTCTCTCCTTATTCATTTTTCTAAGGTTTTATCTCTTGAGAATTACTGTTTTATGTTTTCAGAAATCAGTCATATTTAGTCTGTCATATAGTAATTAAATTAAAGGTAATAAATAGTGCCTTTCGGAAGAACACCCCTCACCCATGAGTATTCAATTCAAATCACCATAGACCAGTTTAGACCACATCATAGACCAGTATGAGCAGAGTACTCTGTGAATCTAAATAGATAATAAATACAATAAAGTGTAAGACAAAGTTAAAATATATTTTTAAAACAAGCTTACATTTATAAATGAGGTTCAGGATGCAGCCTATATTAAATTATGATATAGACAGTAAAATTACATTAAGTATACTAACATCCAAAATTACAAAAATGTAATAATATGCAGCGTTACACATAATAAAATTTGACTAATGAAAAATTGGCCCATCGTGTCCAACAGATCTTCCATGCTGATGCACAAAACCTAGCTACATGCACTGTTAAATCATCATTTGACCATAGGCTTAATCTGAGTAACTAGGTTATTATCAGCGATAGGATGATTTTGGTTTGGATGTCTCCATAAAAGGAACAACAAAGAACATGTTCTATAGTTTCCACCTCTTTGGAATCACAGGGACAAAGCCTTTCAGCCAATGATACTTTTATAAATTTCCCATCCAATAGTGCAGAAGGGACAGCATGGCATCAGACAAGAGAGAAAGCTTTCAAATGGGTTGGTATTTAGTATAAGGCAGCTGGATGCAGTGATCATGTATCTATTGTGTACTGATGATAAGAAAGCTAGGGCCTTCCCTAGATCTGTTTGCTGCTCTGTATTTTTTTTCCTTTGCTTCAGGGTTTGTTTCACCTAATCGTATTTCATCTTGAGAACTGAAGGGAAAGTGTAGTCTAGATTTAAAAGGTTAGATTCAACAGCCTTAATCCATGTAGACTGGTTGTCCTGAAACTAGACCTTGACAATAAAAGTTAAGCTTTAATCAAAAGTTTATAGAAGAAAACATTCTTGACTTCCGACCTTGGAAGGATGAAAGGCTGAGTCAACCTCAAGTCCGTAAGGATCGAACTACAGACTGTGAGCAGAGTTAGCCTGTAATACTGCATTCTAACCATTGTGCCTCCAGGGCACATATATAAGAAGCTAAGGTACATGGGAATGTATATGGGAAACTCATCATCATGGAGGTCAGATGGCCTTCAGTTTTAACCTTCATTAATTGATATTCTTCTATGGACACTCTGTCTCCCACCTATCAAAAATTGAGATGGTTGGTTGCCTAAGTTTTTATTCTTTTTTCAAAATATTCCAGTAAGGCTGAATAATTCTTTCTTTAAAGATTTAGATAAGGTAATTTCTAAATTTATATGGCAGGGGAAGAAAGCAAGAATTAAAATTAAATTACTCCAAGAGGCAAAAGAGAGAGGCGGGTTCGGGCTCCCAAATTGGTAACTATATTATATGGCCGCGAAATTGGTTTGGATTAAAGAATGGATGTTATTGAGAAATAACAGACTTTTGACATTAGAAGGCCATAACTTACAACTGGGGTGGCACGCTTACAAAAAATTGTAAAATAACGATGTCCTCGGCTTATAGAGAAAATGCACTTAAAATGTTCTACAGATGGCATCTACCTCCGGCTCGATTGGCGAAAATGTTTCCAGGGGTAACACCGAATTGCTGGAAATGCAAATTTGAAAATGGCACATTTTATCACATGTGGTGGTCCTGCCCCAAAGCGATGCAATATTGGAAAAGAGTCAACAACTGGATTTTTGATATTACAGGAAATAGGCTTCAGTTTAAACCAGAAATATTTCTATTAGGCCTAATCACAGATAAACTGGAGAAGAAGATGTGGCATCTAATAATACACATAATAACGGCAGCGAGAATCTTATTCGCACAAAATTGGAAAAATCTTAAAATACCGACAGGAGAAAATTTAATCGCAAAAATTTTAGGCTGTGCGGAGATGGATAACTTGACTAGATTGATTAAGGATAATGGGGAGAAAAGGAATTGGGCTGAATGGGATTCAGTGTACCATTGGTTAGAAAAAAGAAAACAGAAAGTATGTATAAAATAGGTAATAGATAATTTATGTTGTACTAGTGGCATAATAGTGATATGTTAAAATGTTGGTCGTCCAGATATATAAGTTAAAGGTTTTGTGATTTTATGTTAATGTTTCTGTCTTGTATTGTGTGTTTGCTTTGTTTTTT
>JANHJO010006739.1:5841-21020 GCA_032468235.1 Pseudoxyrhopus heterurus | reverse complement strand
CAAAACAAATATACATAGCAGCCGAGATATTTGGTCAGTTAGCAATACAGCTCGGACACTGAGCCCTTAACACATTCAGCACTCCAGACTCAGGAATATAGCCAGGTTTTATGACCTTAAGAAAGGCTAACAGGATTGAGCCATTCTAGTCTTCCAAGAGAGGATGTTCCACAGAGCAGAAAAAAGCCCATCTTCTAGTCCCTGCCAGCCGATACTCTTTGGCTAACAGAATCTGCAGCATGGCCAATCTGCTAGATGTGGTTGGACAGACAGAGATTCTTGGAAAAAGGCAACCCCCTCAGGTAAACTGTTGAACACTGTATCTTGATTGGACTTCTATCTCCTCTCACCTGCTTGTGCTGCAGTTTGTGACCGTATACCTGCCAACACAATCTTCTCATCTTTCCAAACTCTCTTTTTATGTATTTTCAAATAGTCAGTTAAATTTTTTAAAAAATGGGAAGCTAGCATGTTGTAAAAGAACACATTGGCCTCCAATATAACATGCATTTCCAACAATGCCTCTGCGCTCCACAGAGACCTCCCGAGGCATTCTTAGATGATACCGTAATAAAATAATGGGTGACTACAATTTGTGTTTTTTGTCCACAGTTTGCCTTTGGTGTCCCAGACTTGACTTTGAAAGATATAGCTTGCAGCCAGACCTTGCTGAATCGCTTCATTATCTTCCGGAGTCCGCATGGCTTTCAGGCTGTGCATAGCGCAATGTGTGCCCTTTCCCAGGAGAACTTGCAAAAAGTTGAAGACTCCTTATATGCAAATGTGGACTTCTTTAAGCTTTTCCATTTGGTAAGTTCCAGCCAAAGGCTTATCTTTTTACTAGTGGGAATGAGAGTGGGGTATGGTTCTTTTGTTTAAACCAAATTCAACAAAGTACATTTTTCTTAGATGACGAAATAAAATAAATAAAGTAATGATATAGTTATTGTGTGACAGGGTCAGAGGCATAATCAGGAACTATAGAATCCTGGCAGCTTATGCCAGAGAAACTTCAATTGAAGAACAAAGGGAAAAAATGAGATTAGAGGACTATATTATATTCCATCACTGGCGAAGAAACAAATTGAATCTACCTACTATATTTCAGCCATAAGGGAAAAGGTTTTGGGAAACTGGTGGAGTTGTGTCACTCATGACAACTTTTTCTTTTAATATTAATAGCGTACATTTCTCTGGATTTGGATCCTTGCATTGCCAGAGAGGCTATGTAACAGAGGCATATAGCACAGGTGTGGAATCCCAAAGTTTATTGAAGTTTTAAAAAATGTTTAGGGAAATATGCTGCCATAACTAAAATACTCCTTAGTTGCATTTGTTGCAAGTTCTGTGGTATATGTGTGATTTAATTTTTTAAATACAATTTGAACAGCCTAAGCTGCATCTTCATTCATGGTACTTTTTAACCCAATACCCTAATGAGTAGAATAAGGGAAATATTTATTTGCTTCCTTTGTACAGGAAGCTTAAAGGCTTATCTCAACAACAGCATATGTTCCTTAAAAAAAAGAAGGAGAAGAAGAAGGCAAGGAAAGAGGTGGGACGATCACTGCAAAGTCCACATTGGCAGATTTTTTTCCTTTGTTTGGGCATAGGTGAGGGCAAAAGCTTTCCTCAGACAGATATATTGGCTGGCAGTGGATGATGGAAGCATCCTGAAAATATCAGGATAAGGGAGTCCAGAGGACTGAATTAGATGCGTTGTGATTCGATACATTAAAACTCACTTCTTCCCATAAAGTGATAGAAGTCTTATTCTAAGGTGTAGTAGAAAGAGATATCAAACCTTCTCACATATCTTTCCTTTCCATCCCAATATCTCCAAACTTTCTTCTTCCCTGCAGCTTCAATGTTCATAGTATTTTGACTGAGTAGTACTAAGTGCATGCAGGATTTCTAATGATTTTAATAAAGGCATGGCTGCCTTCTTCATTTTCAAACCTTCCGGAAATGTCTGACTTCACCTTCTGTATCTGGGTTGGCAAGCAGTTTTGAGAAGGCACCAAGCTGGAAAGGGCTATAATATGGAATAGCTCAAAGATGATTTAGGATGGAGAGACATAAAAGTTTCTTAAACCATTCCAGAAAAGAAATGCCTAAAAATCTTCCAACTGCAATTTGAGTTTGTACAACATGCTAAACTTTAAATTTGGATCAACAAAATATAATTCCTTAATATTCTTGATCCAAGAAAATAAATTGGTTGGTCCCACAACATGCTGAACCACAAACTATCCATTCACTTTAAGATGTATAAATACAGAATTGTATAACACTGGTTTGCCCCAAAGGAGGACTTTAATTCTTCAAGTTATTGGGGAGAAATAAATTGGATGGATAAAGTGTTCTGGATGTTTTTGAGAATGGATTTCATTTGCTTATTCCTGATCTAGTTCCTCTGCCTTTTTGTTTTTTATTTAAAAAAATACTTCTACAGGTACATGCAGAAAAAGTAGCCACATTCATCACTCTAAGTTACACCTAGATCATCCCATAAGTACACCTGATGAATTATTCATAGCTGATGTGGGTTTTTCCCTCCTTTCTTCACAAATCCAGCAAAAATAAGTGGAAGGAATGTATGAAATATGTTTAAGAGCTGGACATTAAAAAAATAAAACACAGGATACAAAGGAGAAAGGAAAGTTTCATCATTGGAACAAATGGATCGATGGATAAGAATTCATGTGATTTGGGGGTCAAAAAGAGAAGCAATTTATAGTCAGAAGATAATGACATGTGTTGGGCATGAATTGGGGAATCATTAACACATCTTTTCCTTGAAAAATTTTTTTTTATTAAAGATATCAGGAATGAAGGGGGGAAGATTTGGAGCATGAGTCAAATGGTGGATGCTACATGACACATTCATTAGAGAATAAGAGAGTTTTGTCTGGCAGAGAAAAGAAGAGCTGAAGGAGGGAAGGGACCATTTATACTTGTCAGAGTCAGCACATTCTTTAGATTTCTTCCAGGAGGGTACCACAGACTAGTACCAGGAATGGATAATGTGGGCAGAGGCAATAAGCCAGGCTTGCTCTGTCAAGGTGCAATGAAGGAGAAGGAGGAGAAGGGCCTACAAGAGACCCCCAGCAGTATTCCAGGATATATTTGAATCAGCTTTTGCCTTTAGGTTAACCCCATGTTTGGAAACTCTCCAGAGTGAGTCTCACAGTCTCTATTCTTCTATTGTATCTGTAGAAAGTTCAGATGAAGTCCCCTAAATGCCCCAGGGCACTTTCGGTTGCAGGCCCTTCTACTGTATACAATTGGTGCGAAACACCAACATACCTTTTCCCTAAAGCTGTCATTTTGTTAGGTTTCTGACAGCTGAAACATTTTTGGCGCAGGAGAAGCCTTTCTTGGCTTTCATGTCAACTTGCTGTCAAGATGGAATGATGCCCTTAGCGGCACTTAGCTCCTCCAGAGGCCTTTTGACCTGCAACCCAATTGAGAATTGCTGCATTTTACAACTTTGCCTTAGGAAACGAAATCTGAATTGAAAAAGGATCCTTGCTGAAAGCAGGGAGAGAGAGAGAGAGAGAGAAAGAGGGTATCTGTACATTTGCGAAGTAATTTGTGAGGTTCTCCTGAACATGCTTGAAGAGCAGGTGGAAAGCTTGGCTAGGATGGCCTTTGTAAAGCTCTATGTTGTAGGGTAATTTATCTCTTTCCTAGACTTGGAAGCAGTGCTTAAGGTCATCATGCCTTGTTCACTTTCCTGGTTGGACTTGAGCACTGCAAAGAGCTTTACATGGGGCTGACTTTGAAGAGTATTCACAATCTTCAATTGGTGCAAAATACACTGTTGTTCGGTACATGTAACACCTCTGCTCCATGAGATGTATTGGCTGCCACTCTACTTCTGGCTTCAGTGTGTGGTGCTGGCACTAAAACTGTTCATAGATTGGGGCCATGTTACTTGAAAGGATCATGTCTCCCCAACTGTATATGTCCATCTTGTTAGATCCAGCAGGAGACGCATGTTCCAGATCCCATCCATTACAGCAGGGGTGTCAAACTCATGTCATCATGGCGGCGTCACATGAGGTATTGGGATTTTTTTCCCCTTCGCTAAACCGGGCATGGGCATGGCCAGCGTGTGACGCATCCGGCCCACAGGCTGAGAGTTTGACAGCCCTGCATTACAGGCTGTCATGTTGCAGGACCCAGGAAAACAGCTTTTCTTGTTGTGGTGGTGCCTGCCCTCTGGCACAGCATTTCCCCAAAGATCAGAATTGTCTGGACACCAGTGAGATTTGGTAAGGACTTGATTTTGTCCTCGAGCCTGGAAGCCTGGATGTAGTTGCTAAACCACCAGTCATAAGTTGAGGACTATCTGTATTTTGTGTGGGTTTTTTTTTTAGAATCATTAGCTGACCAAAGTCATGTCTTTTGGTTTAAGACTTTCATTCTGTCCCAAATTCTTAACAACAAATGTAAGTCTGATAGAAAATCTATGTACTGTATTATAAGCCTGCTAGAGTTACTCCGAGGGAGGTGGTGGCTCAGTGGCTAAGACGCTGAGCTTGTCGATCAGAAAGGTCGGCAGTTCGAATCCCTAGTGCCGCATAACAGAGTGAGCTCCCATTACTTGTCCCAGCTTCTGCCAACCTAGCAGTTTGAAAGCATTTAAAAAATGCAAGTAGAAAAATAAGGAACACCTTTGGTGGGAAGGTATTTATTTATAGGTAACAGCATTCCATGCGCCTTCGGCATTTAGTCATGCCAGCCACATGACCATGGAGACGTCTCCGGACAGCACTGGCTCTTCGGCTTTGAAACAGAGATGAGCACTGCCCCCTAGAGTCGGAAACGACTAGCACGTATGTGCAAGGGGAACCTTTACCTTTACCTTAGTGAGAAGCTAGGCTTGGTCAAAAGTTCTTTTCTACATAACACGTAGCATTATAAGCCATCAAAGTAATGAGATGGGAAGATGAATTTAGTCCAGCTGTAAAATAGAGGACCCTAGCATTATTTCTCCCCAAGTTCAGCCCAAATTGTCTTCTTGACAAGGTGTACTTTCCCTTCAGGAAGAGGGAGAAAAGGTTGACTTTTTATTCAATGTCCTTTGGGAGTGGGGCGGCTTATAAATTTTAAAAATAAAATAAAATAAATAAATAAATGTCACAAGCTGTTCTTCACCACTGAAGAGTCAGAGGGCTTGAGAAGGGAATTAGAGGAAAATTGATTCATCAAATAGAATCAATGCGCCCAATTAGGAAGGAACATTGACAGAGACTGAGTGGGATTGCAATCTTCAAGACTGCCCTTTCCACATTGCCCTGAGGGAAAAAAAAGACAATCAAGGGAACACTTACAGAGAAATGACATCCCAGTCACCAGGAGGCTCATACGGGAGCTGTAGAACTATAGTAATGGAGAGAGGAAGGTTTCCACCAATAATGAGATCTCCAGGTCTGTAATAGTCTTTTTGTTCTTGGAAAGGTCTCCTCCACAAGCAGTTTGGTCTCAGGTCCATCTGGATAGCTGCCGGCAAGGTCCACAGCAACACTAAAAGCCAACTCATTGGCCACCAAAAGAGACCTTCTTCTAGATCAAGCCAGCAGAGAATGTTGCAGGGAAAGTGATGCTTTGCTGACTTCACAGGACTCAAGTGACACTTTAAGTCTTCAGGATAAGCATCCATCTAAGCTGCAATTCTCAAGGGACTCGGCCATATTATTCAATGCATATTAAGTAAACATGTTTTGACCAGACACAAATCTCTTTATGCTTAGGGAGGATTCATCTCTGGAAATCCACTGAGATGAAGTTAGAATTACTAGTGTTTTATGAGGGAAATGTCCACATTATCCCCATAACTTTGGAGTCTGTGGCATTTTGACAAGAGGAAAAATCCTATTTTTGCAGCCAAGTTGTGTGCCTCTGACTATGAACTGGGCAACTGTAATTGGAGAGTAATGCAGCTTTAGAGTTGAAAGAATATGTTAAACCAGGAAAATTGAAGACAGAGGAGTCCAACAAAAATCAGCTTTATTTGCTAGCGAAGTCCCCATCTCAATGTCAAATCCCTGTGTAACGTAAACAGTCGCTGGAAAAGCCATCAAACGAAAAAGTCGGCTCTGGTGATATTGAAGCTCATGGGTACCCTGAACTCTTCTGAAGCCAGCTTGAACATGTGGAATTCCATGTCAATGGTCAATGCCACACATTGTTGTATGATATTAAGGACCCTTTTGTCTGCTGATATACAGTTCTTCTCTATGTTTCCTCTCCATCCAGAGGTGTTCAGAGATAGAATTACAGAAGCACCCAGGAGATTAAAAGATAAAAGAAAAATACGTCTTAATAAAACATAAACTGAAGATTTTGGAGCAGGAGAAATTAGCAAATAAGATCAAGTATGCAAAGCAAAAAATTTTTGAACATGCCAACAAAACAGGAAGGTGGTTGTCGTATAGACTAAAAAAAGAAAAAAAAAATCCATGTGTTGATAGATGAGAATGGGCAAATAAACTATTCAAATGAAGGGGGGAAAAGGATAGCTAAGAATTTTTTTAGTAAATTATACGAGAAACAGGCAATTTCGAAGGAAGCAATTCAAAACTACCTTAGCAAAACAGATCTTCCCACTGTCCCAGAAGAAATAACGGAAAATTTTAAACGACAACATAACTCCCCTAGAAATTAGTACTGCAATTAAAAAACAAAAAACCCACAAAGCACCTGGTACAGATGGTCTATCGGGGGAAGTATATAAATACCTACAAACTTCACTGGAGAAACATTTGTTAGAACTATTTAATGAAATTTTAGATAAGGCAAGGGTGCCTGATTCTTGGGCGGAGGCCTATATCACATTAATTCCGAAAGAAAATGCAGATCAACAACAAATAAAAAACTACAGACCCATCTCATTACTGAACGCTGATTATAAACTATTTGTTTCAATATTAGCAGAGAGATTTAAAATTTATTTAAAGGAATTTATACATTCGGACCAGAACGGATTTCTCCCAAACAGACAAATAAATAGAAATCTTAGAACTATAATAAATACTTTGGAATTTTATGAAGCCCACCCCGAGAAACAGGCAGCCCTGGTTTTTATAGATGCACAAAAAGCATTTGATAACGTTTCGTGGGAGTTTATGTTGGGACAATTGGAGAAAATGGACTTTGGGGAAAAATTAATAAAAGCAATTCAAACAATTTACAGTAACCAAAAAGCGCAAATTATAATCAATGGGGAGCTTTCTGAAAAATTTGTTATTAATAAAGGTACAAGACAGGGATGCCCATTATCCCCGTTGCTCTTCATACTTGTTCTAGAAACTTTGTTAATACAAATTAGACGGGATTCGGAAATTAAGGGTTTGAAAGTCAAAAAAGAAACATACAAAACTCAAGCCTTTGCCGATGATATGGTTTTTATATTGGAAGACCCACTTGAATCAGGAGTTAAACTATTATTAAAAATTGAAGAATTTGGTAAAGTGGCAGGGCTTAAAATTAACAAAGAAAAAACAAAGATGTTAACAAAAAATATAACAAAGAGTTTATCTGTCTCATTCAATTCAAATAACTGTGATAAAAAGAGCTATCATCAATATACAAATGGCATTTGATCCATTTCCTCTAATTATTTTCCTCAGTACTAAAAAGCATGCTTCTCTAGCATTATGTACATGAATTACTGTTTGCTTAATATGCTTCCCCTAAACTAATTTTTCATCATCAGTTGAAATCCCCAGCTTATAACCAAGTGGAATTTAAGTCATTTGTGGTTTTTTTCAGTTTTAAGTTTAAACTCTTATATTAAGCACCACATTATTCTTGTTTCCACACCAATATGTTGCTTCATTCTGTAATCTTGCTAAAGTTTTACTGCAGTGTCACATAAGTGGATTAACAAGCATTCACATGGAAAGGCGGAGTACACAGTATTCCAATAATTCATGCGCAGAAAATTGGCACCAAGCCAGGCAACTAAATTCATGTTGAATATTTCAGATTATTTAACACCTTACAGAATTTCTTTGGCATTTACATGTGCTACTCTCTGTACTACACATGTGCTACAGTCTCACTTCAAGCCTTTTGTTTTCCCAAGGTTCTTAAACTAAATACTATTTGAAAACTTACTTATAATTGAGTATCTAAGAAATTATTTCCCCCAGTTTTTATCACATAACTTTGAGGACAGAAAAATAAAATAATAAATATCTACGAGTATTATGCTAAAAGCAGAATATTACTTTATGGACTGTATATTTACTATGGACTGAATATATTTTTGTCCCCATCTTCTTTCTCAAAATTAACCTACTAATCCTTTTATGCTATCTCTAGCTACTGTTTGCTGGGTCTGCTTGCAGTGACAGGTGGTCTAGATTTTCTACTTAGAAATCTGGTCACCCTGTATTTGTAACACCTCTCCAGTTAGTGTCATCTGTGAATTTAATTAACATGCAGTTTACCCGCTTGTGTAGATTATTAGTGAAGATGTTAAATAAAACAGAACCCAAACAAAATCCCTGCATCAAAGCAACTGACACTTTTTTTTCCAATTCTACATATGACTCCCAATCATTACTTTCTATTTTTAGCTTTAAACTAGGTGTTACTGTCTGGTAATACAAGAACAAAGCCAATTTGCATTAATCATTTACACAAAGATTAATGGTACTTAGCATTAGATTCTGGCAGTAATAGTAGCAAGCTTATCCATATATCTTTTAAAAATCTAAACCAAATTAAAACATTTCTATTTTGTTCCTACTTATTTATTGGCTTACAACTTGCTACATTATTAAAATATGAAATCTAGAAAATAACTGCTTCCAAGTGTTAATGAAATAGGCAAGAATTAATGTGTTCTAACAGAAATATTTTTAAACTAAAAGATAAAGTTAATAACTTTAATTGTTGCCAAATACATTTTGAACAGTCTCTCTCCCCCTCCTCCTTCTTTTCCTTCCTCTTCCTCTAGCAGAGGTGTCAAACTTGCGACCCGCGGGCTGGATGCATCACACACTGGCCACTCCCATGCCCGTTTAGCAAAGGGAAAAGTTGCAATATATCACATGACACCTTGACTGACACACCTGCACTAGCAGATGAAATAATTTGTCGATCTAGAACAAGATAACATTCAGAAGCAGATCACATGCCTTTAATTTACTGAAGTTTAATAAGGATAAGGGTACCGTACAATAAGATTTGCAAGATTATTATAGCAATAGCAGTAAAAGCAATCTTAGTTTTTACTACATTTCAATAATGTTGTGATGCAGATGACTGTATATCAGAGATAAAGCTATAATCATCATTCATCTTCTACTTATGACCTAAGGCAAGGACCACTACTGGCATACAAAGTGCATTTAGCAATAAAGGAGAATTTTTGTAGCTCAGGATTGAAATGAGGCATTCTTGGTGCCCTCTGAGCCTTTTTGTTTTCTTGCAGACATTTCATTACCCAAACTAGGTAACATCATCAGTGTTAGTAAGAAGTGGGATTTACTTCAGTTTATATTCTAGCAGCTTGCCCTGTCAGTGTTGGTGAGAATGGCCTTGGAGGTTCTTTGGTTGGGTTGTTTACTGTGAGCTTGTTTGGCAGTTCCTTGATTGGGGTATTTTTTGCTGATTGGTCTGATGTTAATCTTGGTGTTAATCTATGCTCATCTGATAGAGAGATATTTCTGCATTTTTGTTTTCCTTTTGGCTTGTAGATTATCTCTTTTGCACAATATGTAAACAAATTATTTATGTCTATATTCTATTGATGGCTAATCTGTCAGTGTGCCTGGCTTCTAGAAATTCTCAATTTGAACTTGGCTTGGTGGAGAATGGTCAGTTTCCCAGTTGAAGCTATGGTTAAGTTTGTCCATATGTTTTGAAATTAAAGCGTTTGCATTATGTTTTCTTGATTGCCAGCTGGTGTTGATGGATGTGTTCTGCCAGTCTACTGCCTGTTTGTCCTATGTAGTAGCTAATGCTACAGGTTATGCTATATTGGGCTGAGTAATCAGGCTACATTATTCTGAATAATCTGCCAACTTGATGAAGTTGTATGGATATCCATTTTATTAGAAGATGTATAGGTGCTCGGTTTCCTTATTCTGTTGTTCAGGGTACTGCAATGTTTTTCTGCTCATTTAAATGAAGTTTTTACACAGCTTCTCCTATTGCTTTGGTAGTAGAGCACTTTTTCAGTACACCTCTGTTTCTAGTTTGCCATCATGGTCTCTGCTAATCAGGATATTAAGGAAAGGTAGTGTGTTGACTTCTTGTCTGATACACAGGACTCCTTTGAAGGTGTTGTTGATGGTTTTGTGGGTGTTTTCTAATTGGTCCCCTTTTATTATGGTGTTTCTACATATCTAATCCATATTTTGGGTCATATTTATGGAAGTGCTACAACTTCCAGATGTTACATTATGACCTTTGTTATAAGTTCTGAAAGAGGTAATCCCATAATTTGCTGATAAATTTGTTCATCAAATTCAAAGTATGTAGTTAGGCAGAGGCTTATGAGATCAATGATTCTGGGTATTTCAATCTTCGGGTATTTGGTTAAGTTGGGTGTCCTGCCCACCTATGCAAATGCAAGTAGAGTAATAGAAACAACTTTGGTGGAAAAGTAACAGCATTCCATGCACCTGGGCATATAGTCGTGTCTTTCCACATGACCATGGAAAATGTCTTCAGACAATGCTGGCTCCTTCAACTAAGAAATGGAGATGAGCACCACACCTAGGATCAGAATGACTGGACAGTGAAACCTTTACCTTTTTGCTGTGGAGCACTGTAGTCATAGATCGTTTGGCTAATTCTGGGACTATGAAGGTGAAAATGAGACCAAGATTTCATCATCCATAATCAAGTCTCGGATTGTTTGGTCTCTGATTGTTTGAAGGCACTGTAGTGAGTAATTGATAGAGTATGTGCTTTCCCTTGTGAGGTGCCCAAGTTCACAAGGTTCCTTTATGCAGAATTACTCCCCTACCAAAATGAATTTTCTTCAATATGCAAAAGTCTGTTACTGGTCTCAGCAGCCAAATGTACAGGTATGATGTTGATGAGTGTCTCTTATTGATATTTTACCTCTCTTTTTTTTACTTGAAATTGGTGCCCATCCCCCATAGAGTATTCTTGTGAAGCCCACAATTTGCACAGCAGGTTCCGACAATCCTGCCTCAGGCTTAATTTGAAGCTTAAAGCTTCATTTAAAAAATGTAGGCATTTGATTATCATGCTTATTATTATGAGAAGAAACAAAGATATGAGACTACTCTACAAACTAAAAATTGCATGTACCAGTAACATGAACTGGTTTATGTTTGATAAGCTAACCACACTTCCATGCTGAGTTATCCATAGTGGTGATCAATGTTTTATTAGATTAATATTTAAACAGAATAATATACATATCTGCTTCTGGGACTCAACTTAACTGAATTTAAGGGTCTGGTTTCAGAAAAAAGATGCTAATTATCTAGACTTCCAATTCATCTTAATTATACATGCCTTCAGGCACATATGTACATATGTACATGTACTTCATAAATGCAGTATGCACTCTGCTGTTTCACAATGAACAAGAAATGGCTCCTGGCATCATCTGGTCATAATCAACACAAGTCAAACATGTGGATGCATTTAACAACCGTGGTGGGTCATAGCTGGCCTTCAAAACCCAGGATTGCACCACTAAATAGCAGTTCTGCAATTTCTTGCCAATTTTCAGTAGGAAGCTAAAGGAAACACATATGTTAAGCCCCAGTAGGCTTAATGGAACTATAAAACTTAAAAGATCCCTTATTTTTTTTTTAAAAAGAACAAGATAAAATTGTCCAGTTCCCTTCACAGTACACAATTACACTATCATTACTCACTGCTGAATATTTTTGTTGCCAAATTTTGCTAATACTTGTTTTACATGTATTCACAAAATCTCTGAATAATTAGTACAATCATAACATACAAACAGTAATGAAAGATAGCAATTGCAACAATTCAACCAGAAGAAAGGAAAAGAGAACTAAACTAACCTCTCCCAGCCATGATAAGACACTTTGTTTCTTCAAAATCTTTCACAGCTAAAATAACCTAATGACCAGCATACAAAGTGTTCAATTGTTTGTGTGACTATATATTCAAGAAATGCTGTGCAAAGAATTTTCTGGAAAAAAAAAATAACTGCAGTAATTTAACAATATAATAACTATTTCATCTACCTCCATCTAATGGCTTTATTTTGTTTCATTTTAGAATTATATGTTGATTTTTATTACTTAATTTGAAAACACAATAATTAAAATTGTTTGTTACTATAATTTTAATTCTCATTTTCTAAATTATATTTTCTAAATTTTCCTCTGAAACAAAAAAAAATAGAATGGCTAAGCACAATAATATAAAACCATTACTTCTCCCTATAAATTACTTCTTGAAAAATAATAATATATCTTTATTACAGTGATTAACCAGTATTTAAATAATTTTTATTAAGAGGTTATAAGACTCAGATTAAGTACATAATCATTTTTGGTGAAATTAGAAGAAATGTTCAGACTACTAAACACTAAAAAATTCAAAAGATAAAAATACTAGAAAAAATATTAAATCTAATAGGCAAAATAGTAACCTAATTAATGAATACATTATTGAAATATAATCTATTACGTTACTAGCTATGTATGTTGTATGTGTCGATGTGTATGTGAGTGTACATACCAGTACATAAATATAAATATGTGAGTCAGTTTGGCCTAGTAATCAAGGCATCAGATAAGAAATCAGAAGACTCGGAATACTAATCCCAACCTTAAGCATGAAAGCCAACTGGATGATTCTGGGCCACAATGTCAGGTTTGGGTGACAAGCCATTGCAAGTCCTGTTGCAATAAAATGGATCAATACTTGATCTTGGGGGAAAAGCAGACCCTGCACTTGCAGGCAAAAACTTGGAAGAAAAATAAAAATAAAATTACGTATGATTAACGACAGGTGAAATATGGCAAAAGAAATTAAAACATTATGACTTTTATGGTATACTTACAATATATTATATAATTCCATTATATATATAAAACACATGTAAGTATGATATGCAATGACAGTGAACAAAATTTGGCAACTTTCCTGGAAATATTAGATTTCAAGTCCACAATGAAAAGATAAATAAAAATATCAAGTCTATCATCAAAACTGGTGAGACTTATAAGCCAGTGGAGTTATGAAGATAGGGAATACATGCTGTAGAAAATATATCAAATGAACATGTTGGATAGATTCTCAAGTTCCTCAAGGTTGCACTTATTGTTATACTTACCTTCTTGTATTTTAGAGGACAAGGCATTAAGTAGGCTGCAAAAAACTCTACAGTATGTTGGGAAGGTAATATAAAAGAGGTAATTTGCTGGTGTTTTGTTGGTTTCCTTTTTTATAGTCTGCTAATATTGGCTGTATAATTCATCCTGCTGCACCTGGAGAGTAAGCATTTATGAAGGTATTCATTCATTCATTCAAAAATGAATACCTGGCTATGGGAAGCATGCATGCAAAAACAGTATATAACAATGTGAGGCAATTAAGTAGGGATTGCTGTGTGGATTCATTAGGCATAAATGTTTCCTATACCCTATTTCTGTCATGGATTCATACATTCCCTCACAACTTTACTCACAAGCTTTCAATCTGGTGTTCCAGCTGCCAGTAATAATTGTGTCCAGTCTTTAGAAAGCAAAGACTCCTCAAAGAAATACAAATCATGTCAAATATCCACTGCTGAATTGCAGCTTTAGCGCTTAATAACCCCATGGTTATTTTGGGTTTCTTCCTAAGGTGATGCATTCTCTCTAGCCATGACATTCAGCGCCATAAAAACTGACACCAGTAACAGCTTTCGATCTGACTTTACTGTGGAGTCCATGATAAATATTCACCATCTGATATCATCCAATTACTTCACTTTTAACCTGCCTTGGGTTATCACTGGATACCTCACAAACTGGGACTTATCATTTACCTTCAAGTTTATGTCCTATCACCAACAAAGACATCTCAGCAGCCCCTAAGTCCACATAAAGTGTATTATACTACCTATTTGGAAAAATATTCAACTCCTACTGGGTAGAATCCTCTTATCTTGTTACAAGACAGCACATGGCATCAACTTCTAGGCTGAATTTATCCAAAAACAACAATGAATTATAAATGTCTACTGTTTTCCTTTATAGGTTGCTTTCTTTAACAAATACTAGCTCACATTACTAGAAAATTATCTTTCTCAACTCACTCGGGAAGCTGGGTCTTATACTAATAATTTTGATACCAAACCTGGCAATAACAGTAAGGTTCTCTTATTTTAATAGCCATGTTTTTCCTCACAGGGGCCATCCTAGAGGTCAATTGCACCATTCTAAGGATCAGGATATCACACAGCAGGCTGATATCTATTATGTATTGCCAAAGGACTTAGGCATTGTTTACTAAATGCAATAGCAGATGGTGACCTTAATGGTGAGCTTACCTACTGGTGGGACCCAGGAATCTAGTAAAATCAATTATGTCCTAACCTCACACAACCTTTCCCATCTACTATTTTCATTTAAGGTTGGACTATGGCCAGATAGTGACCACTCACTGCTCTTATTTCACCAGGGTCTTAGTTCTCATCTGACTTTCCTTACCAATTTCACCCAGGTCATGGATAATGATGCAGATATAGTCATTTCTAGAATTAAGATAGTCTGCAAGAATAACCCAATCATTTTTTTTTGCCTCAGTCCAGTCTTCGAATTATACAGGGTCTTCATTCACAGTTCAAAATCTCCAGAGGCTTATGTTAGATAGAATCTATATCTATAAAAAAGAAGTGTGCTTGTGTAAGTATGTGTGTATGTGCTCTATAAGCTCCTACACGGAGGAACCAACCTCGACAAAACTTGGCACATACACAGTTTAGCATTGTAAGATCAGCACTGCGTGGGTCTCGAAGCCCTTTGGGGGTTCTGTGGCCCCCAAAATTGCTCCCGAAGTGAAGACACACACCCAAACAACTGAAAACGTCCACTGCCCATATGCGTAGCCCTTTGACCTTGCGCATAGCCTTTGACCTTGACCCGCTTTCCCTTCAGTGCCATTGCCTCCACTGCCAACAAACAGCTTTGCTGGCTGAGGAATTC
>JANHJO010006737.1:37347-47405 GCA_032468235.1 Pseudoxyrhopus heterurus | reverse complement strand
AGCCCTGGTAGCCGTCCTGGTGCGTGGGGGGGGGGAAACATGGGGAAAGGGGGTTAGAAATGGGTGGCAGCAAGTCCTGGGTGAAAACAGACTTGAGAGAGCCACTGCAGCCGATGGGACTTCCGTTGCCATTTTGGGAGTCTGTGATCCGCCTTGACCGAGGACGGCCAGACCGTCAGCCTTCTTGTTGTTGTTGCAGAGGCTGAAGGCGGCAGCCAGGAAGCCGTAAGGGTGGGGGAAGAGACCTCTGCAGCCAGGGAAGTTGTGCAGAAGACCGCCGAAGGAGGTTCCTTGTGCCAGCATCAGCTGCGGCCTGCCCGCAGAGACAGCTGATAGGAGCTGCCTGCCACCTCCGGCGGCTGGGCAGATTGTGGGTTTTGGGCGGTGGGCAGCACTTGGCCAGGCGCTCTGTCCCCTTTGCTAATCCGGCGCAGGTGGCGGTATCGGCTCCCTGCCAATCCGCTTGAACCTGCTGGTGGTGGCATCAGCTGCAGCCTTCCCGCAGAGAGAGCTAATGGGCCATTTGTTGGCATGGAAGGCCGCCTGCCACATCCGGCGGCCAGGCAGGTTGTTTGCGCCGGGCAATCGTTTAGTGGCCTGGGTGCGGGCAGGGCAACGGTTGCCTGCCTGCCTTCCGCAGGAGTCATGTTGTGGGTGCTGGGCAGCGGAAAATATTTCAAGTAATTCAAAATAGATAATCTAGCCAATCCAAACATATTATTCCAGTTCTTCCCCATATACATTGGCTGCCAGTCTATTTCTGGACCTAATGCAAAGTGCTAGTAGTGTAGTGTAGTGCAGTGTAGTGTAGCCTGGTCTAGTCTAGTCTTTAAAATCTTAAGTGTCTTAAGACTAGGTTACCTGAAAGAGTGTCTGAGTCCATATATTTAAATAATCTCTCTTACAGATTCTCTCAACAAAGGAGGTGGGATGGCCTCTGCAAGAGGGAGAGCTTTTTTTGGTAGTGGCATTCCATGTATGGAATTTCCATGGCTTGATTAGCACCCACACTAGCATCATTTTAGTGCCAGGTGAACAATTTTTTTAATTTTTCTTGGTTTTAATTTAACTTTTAATTTTAGCTGTTGAATGATGCAGTGCAAATGCCTAATTTATGTGGTGTTTTTATTTATTCATTCTTCTCTAATGTTTTGAAGAGACTTCACCAGTTTGAAATTGCATTGGCATGCTTAATGGCAGGACAGTGCAATAAAACAAATAGTGTTTAGAAATGAAAAATAATGAGTGTTCCAGATTACATAAGATTTGACTTAATTTTTTTTTGTTAAATTCATATCCCTCCTTCAGGGATTCCAAAATCTATCTTCAGGAAGTAAGTACCAGAGGTTTACAAATACTTGCAGGTGGCACAAACAACATGCTTCACTTGACTTCAATAACAGAATAATTGCATTTAGGATAATCAAAGTCAGAGAATGGCCAATGTGAAACTGTGTTCTGACTCAGCTTCTGTTCTAATGGCATACCATGTGTTGCAGCAGGAATCATCCATCAGACTGACCTGTCATCACCATCATCCATCATCATCATCTCCAATAAAGTTACAAAGTATAACAACTAACTAAAACCAATTTAAGTCAACAAAACACCAAATTAATTAAAACTGCTGTGCCATTGCCTTTCAAAACTGCCAATAAAATAATTAAAGGGAATAAAAACCTCCATGACAATTAAAACCTATCTATTATTTGTCAGGCCAAGAATGCTATTTTACAGAATTAGGCTATGGTCAATTTCTTTCTTTTAATCAAGACTGAAATAAATGTAAGGTTTAATTTGAAGAAATCTAAGGAATTAATTACCTAATATAACATCCGTTCTGCCCTGAAAGCAAGAAGCTACAGTCAAAAGTTTCCATGAGGTTCCATGAATCAAACCCCCCCCCCAAAAAAATTATATTTGGAAATGAGATAAGAAAAATGATAGGGAGTATTGCAACGTAAGACCCTGATTGAAAACAAAAGTAATACTGAGCCCTTGGTCTCATAAGAAGTGTCAAGATTGACAGAAGCCAGTGAACAGAAGTAAGTTGCATACCAAAGCATAGGAATTTAGAGAATGCTAATACCTAATAGACTGTTACAACAGTGCAGGCATAAAATGACCAAAACTTGCACCAAGAGCCCCACTGCATAATCAGAAAACAGTGGATTCATCAGATGGAAATTACAGAATTTTGTGATTACTGCCAGAAATGATTGCAAGGACAGCCTATTATTCTCTGGTACCTCTAAGATTAAGAACTGAAACACAAGTCAGTGAACAGTTCTAGTGATTGATCTATCTTGGAAACTGAATTTGGAAAGCGTACTTACTATGAGTACCTACTATGAGGGGCCAGATCCATCATAGGGAGTTGCCAACCAAGAAAGAAAATGGAAGTTATTCAAAAAGAGGAAAACCAGGAAAGGCAAAGCTACTGGGATGCTTGGCCGAGACTGAAGGATTTGATGGTCCAAGGACAGATTTTGCAACACCACTATAAGTGACCAATGTTGTACCTTGGCCATTCAGGTATCATTTCACACCTGAGGTAGATAGTTCAGCTTAATAGAATGTCCTGCCCAGAACCTGCACTGCGGTGGACGTTGGAAATATGGACTATAAAATGTGCGAGACTGAGTGAGGAAAATAGGGTTGGAGTCATAAGTAGGATGAAATTGGGAACCAATAAGGGGTTATGGACAGCAGCCCTTCTGAAAAGATGATGAGCTAGTCCTTACAAGTATAAGCCAAAAGCATTTGTAGTTTATGTGTAATGGGGGAAGAAAACTACTATCTATTCCATGTCCTCTACCATTAGAACTACAGACTCCATGGGTGCTAACAGTAAATGACAGGGCTAGTTGTTTGGTACAAGAAAATAATTTTGGCACTGGCATATTCCCAGGCTAAAATCTGATGCTGTTATTTTGGAATTCAGACAAGTGGTCTCTGAGTGTTTAACACTCATTCAAGATATCAAGCAGACTAACTAGGCTTCTTTGCTTAGGCACCACATTCATCTAAAAGTGACAGGATTTACTTAGATGTTTACATTCAACTAAGTAAAGCTAAAGTAAATCAGTGTAACTGAATACATATAACCTACTTATTCAACTGAAAGAAAACTTCTACTTAAAAAACCTAGGACTTTTCCTTTTTTAAAGTAAAATAAACCAAGGGCCAAAGATGGTTTTTTTAAAAACACATTGAAATTGGTGTCCTTTGTGTAAATTAAATTGGTTATTCAAGTACCTTCTGAAAATTAGTCTTTAACTTAGGATAGTTATTTTTTAAGTCCCTCTAGGCTGCTTCTTTTTATATAATGTGTATTTAGAAGTCATGACTGTTATTGATGGGGCTAGTGTTATAGCTTTGCCTAGATACATTATCTCCTCTTTATTTATTAAAAATCAGAAGGCAAAATAAGGACAGCAGCAGTTATTTAAAAATTATTTTGTAGTTTCTCAAACATTATTCCCAGCCACTAATAAATTTCAAATGAGAAATCACATGACCTCTCCCATCTATTTAAAAGCTGCTTTTCTAAAGGCCAAAAATAAAGTCAGCAAAAGCTGATATGGCCATTGAATGAATGTTAAAACAAACCACCTGGACATCTGCACAGAGACCTCTTCACTATCTATTCAACACTTATCAGTTAAGGAATCCCTATGATCGCAAACATCAACGTCTATTCAACTAGAAAATAAGATCCACTTATCATTCTAGCAAAAATGAAATTAATTGCAATCGTTAATGGAGTAAAAGGTAAAAATATTGTGTGTCATATACACTCATATGAACCTTTCAAATGCATGTACTGTATATTGGATTACAGATACCAGAATTCTCACAAAACGGGCTAAAACGATCAAAATAAAATACTCTTTACTTCAGACTTTTATATTGTTATATTATTATTTGCCTTATTTGGTGTATACTGCATTTGTAATAAGTACTTTGTCAAGTGCCTGAATATTGTTTCTATCCTGCCCTCATTCTAACTGATCTTGTTTACATCAACTAAGTAGAATTATAAATTTACCTTGTATTTTATAGTTACAACCTAACAATTTTCTTTCTATAATCTATCCTGTCTAATCATCAAAACCATAAATCATAAGTTCTATTTTCTATTTTATGCAAAAAGTCAATAAGGGGTTTCCAGTCAGCAATAAATGTAAATATTGTCTTTTCTCTGATTAAAGAAGTCAATTTAGCACCATCTCAGCAAATTCCATCATCTGCACCAACCATTCCTCCATTATGAGTAATGCTGAATCTTTCCATCTTTGTGTATGTAATAATCTTGCTGCAGTTATCAGGTACAAAAACAAAGTTATGTAACTTTTTTCCAACAGTTTGTCCATCGTTTCCCAAAAGAAAAACCTCCAATCTCAATTGTTTATTAATCTGTAAAATTAATATATTTGAACAAATGTATATATTTGAATCCAGAATTTTTTTAGCTATTTACATCAAACATGATAAAATGCCCCTTTTTGTTGTTCATGTTTCCATCATAAATTTGAATTGCTTCTATAAATTCTAGACAATTTCTATGGTGACATGTACCAACATTTTATAAAATGCTCTTTCAGATTATACACAGAATATATTTCCCCTCTGCCATATATTTTCCCATTGTTCTATCTGTATATTACAGCCATAATTTTTAGCCTACTTGTTCACTTGTTCTTCTGTTTCAAATTTCAATAAAAATTTATACATTTCAGCAATTACATGCTCATCATTTGCACATTATTCAGTTTCAAACTCAATCTTACAATGTTCAAAACCATAAATACTTTTGTCTACCGGTAGTTTAAATCTAATAACTGTAAATAAGGGAACCATTGACAACTATAGTACTCTGCGCCTAGTTCTTCTCTTGATTTCATTCTACATTCCCCTGAAAAAAAAATCTAGTATCTCATAATCACTTAGCCATTATTTCTGGTCTATAGAACGTTTCATGTGCTAAGAGTCACAAAAAAGTTTTAGAGAACAACCTGGGTTTGTATCTATTCCATATTCTCAGTGTGATATATGTAACATAATTATTTTTAAAATCCATATTAACCTTGACTTTATTGTATCACAGTAATGTTCTTTTAATTTCATATAATAGTGACATATGGTATATCAATTTATTGTAGTCATTAAGACTGCTGACTGGGAAATGAATCCTCTAGGAATGAGGGAAGAAATTGGGTTTGCATTTTTTGAAAGGAAAGCCTCAATAGTTCACTCCTAACCTTCACCTCTTCCAGTGTCCATGACTTTCCTGTCCCAAGTTCCCCAAAGATCAAAAAGACAAGAATAGAATAAGATGTGATTCATGGTTGCCTGTTTGCTCTTCATTTCATGACTGACAAAGAAAAATAAATTAAAACCAACTGACTAGAACAAGCCAAAAAATTTCATGGATGAACCTGGAGAATCAAAAGCTTATGACAACATATGCAGGAAAGCCCGCTTCTGCATGCAAACGGCCCTTGCTGTGTAAATGGCCAATTAATTTATGAGAGCCAGATGTTCTTGTATGCTGGAATTGTTTACCTTTCTGCTAGCTTCTTCGTTAGACTGATAGATGTCACCATGTCATAGCAGCAGGGTAGCAGGAGAGCTAGTGCCTCACCTCCCTGCCCTGATCAACCCATTTCAAACTTTTTACATTTCTTTAATGGCCTCCATGCCCTTTATTCTTCTATTTGTAAGTTGTGGGGGTTGTACAAAAATAAATACTTATAATTAAAACAAATATAAGCTTCCTTTGAACAAATCCTTCTATTTGGAGAAAACCGTTAGACTAGAATTAACTCTCAACTTCTAGGTTCCAAATAAAGAGTTTTTAAAGTTTTTGTTTAAACTTCTTGAATGTATAAATATTCTAATATTAGAGATTCAATCCCATTTACTTTTCAGTTCAGAAGATATAAGTAAGATGCAAAATGTATTCAATTAAGATGCATAACAGTGGTTGTACTACATCAGCGAAAGTGTCATTATTATCTGTTTTAATCTACTTCTGATTGATTACTTTAAGAACATATTATTAAAAAGAGATAAAAATATCTACTTTCTCTATGGTGTTATAAAAATGTCTTCATATGTCCTTTCTTGCCTGCCTCTTAAAAATGTATTATTTATTATATATATATTTATATTCAATCTTCCTTTTGGTCTGGGCAGATGGTATACACTCTTCTGTTCTCTATTTTATCCTCAAAACGTTTTGTTGGGGTCAGCTGCTGCTAGTGACTGGCCCAATGTCATCTAATTAATTTTCATGATTAAATGCAATTTGAATTAGGAACCCAATTGTCACTTGAACACTCTAATTAACATAAACACCTGGCTCAGTCCCTCTTTTCTTTCCTCTGCAAGCGACTTTCAAAGGTGCTATTGCCATTACAGAGGTCGTTGAATGGCAATTCCCAACATCCCTAGAAAGCAAAGTCTGTTTAGAAAGCAATACATAGTATAGTGTAGTGTAGTGTAGTGCAATGCAGTGCAATGCAGTGCAGTACAGTACAGTACAGTACAATAGTCTTGAATATATACAGTTCAAGAGTGAAACTACCATCATATATATACATGGATGACAATAAGCTGTATGCTAAGAGTTGAACAAGATATCAACTCACTGATCTGACAAACTTCTACAGTGAGGAACATGTATACACATACACACACACACAGACACACACAGATGTGCACATGCGCACATGCACGCACACACATGTGATAAATACTAAATCTCTGCAGACTTCCCAGAAAATACTGTGAACCAAAAAAGACCAAGAAATCTTCTATTATTAGCCATATCTTTTTTGTGAAATATTAAAACATCATATGAAATTGATTTGCGTGACCAATTCTAATTTTCCCCATCTGTCACATCAATACCTACTGCTTAATGGCTATTTTTGGAACGGTTCTGTGGACTTAGGATTTCAGGCGCCACAAGCAGTTCTGAAGCCTCAGGTTCTTCACCAAAATTCAATAAGTAAAGGGGGGGAAGCAGGGTATATTCTGGAAACAGTATTAATGAAATGAAAAATAAAAGTCTTCTGAACCTACACTGAAAAAACTGAAGACATAAGAGCATTTCATTTCACATATAATGAGAAGTTTATTTGCTTATTTAACTTGTATTAAAATCACTTGCACATGACTCTAGGTGGATTCTACATACTTTAACAAAAAATCATAATCTTCTACCATTAAAAACAGGTAAAAATTAAAAATGACATCCATGTTAGTTATAATCAGTTATAGTGACTTATAGTTAAAATAAACCTGTGAACCGTTTGCAAATTAATGTATGTCACAGATTACCTTTGGTTTGTAAGAGCAGTCATTGAATATGAAAAGAATTATTGACATATAATATATTGTCTTTTTTGAATGATATGGAATATTAATAATATTAGGCACAGCACTGACATTCTAGAATGTTTTAGTGGACTACCAAATAAAAGGGAGGATGTTAGACAAGCTACTAACCCATTATAGGTAATCCTTGTTTAACGACCACAATTGGGTCCAGTCATTTGGTTTTTAAGCAAAGCAATCACTAAGTGAAATTGCAACTGTGCTTACAATCTTACTTCAGCTTTCCTTTGTTTTACAGGCGTAAACTAGAGAATTGGTTGTAAATTATTTTTTCATCTTTGTCTAAATGCAAACTGTTGATAAATGAGGCAGTTTCTAAATATTGATATCATCCCTGCAAAAGCCTCACTTCTTACTTCTGGTATTAGCCACAGGGCAGAACGGATGTGTAGCAGATCCAATTTTTCCTTGGAACTGCTATTTGAATCCAAAACGTATTTTAGATCAGAATAATTGTCTTTTACATTACTGCTGAGACTTTTTTAATATTAGAACTGCATCCAAGTCTACAATAATATTGCAAACTTTGTATTTATAATCAGTAATATTTTAATCCAGCTGAGAACCCAAATGCTCACAGACCAATGCTCTGCAGCTCCTATATATTTATTCTTCCACTTATGTTTGTCTTCAGACTTCATGCAAGTTTCCATAATATTTTACCTTGTTGTCAAAATATTTAATTAGTCTAAATGTTTTTCAGACCCTGAGAAATCATAGAATACTATTTTCCATAATCTGATATCCTTCCTATAATGGAACTGACATAGTCCCTGGAAATTCTATAATTTATGGTCCGTGGTGGGCTGCTGGGGGTTCCCAGGGGTTTGGCCGATCCTCTTGCTAAGGGTCTGCCCAGTTCAGCGAACCCCCAAATCCCACTCCTGACTGGCCGTGCCCACCCCATCTCTCCCAGGAGTCTCTATGCTGCCTGTTTTCGATCCCAGGTAAGTGCAGGGCCCACACGGAGGCTCTGGGAGGGCAAAAAAATGGGCCTCCCAGAAGTTCCAGAAGTTCAAAAACCGGCCTGTTTCCAGCTTCCGGTGGGCTTCTGGAGCCTGGGGGAGGCGGTTTTCACCCTCCTGGAGGCTCAAGGAAAGCCTCCAGAGCCTGGGGAGTACAAAAAATGGGCCTCCTGGAAGTTCCAGAAGTCCAAAAACAGGCCTGTTTCCGGCTTCCGGTGGGCCTCTGGAATCTGGAGGAGGCCGTTTTTGCCCTCCTGGAGGCTTGAGGAAAGCCTCCAGAGCCTGGGGAGGGTGAAAACACACCCCACCATGGTGCAGGAGGCCGACTAGGCCACACCCACCATGGTCACATCCACCCAGCAATGGGGCAGCGAACTCCTTGTTAAAATTTTTGCAGCCCACCCCTGATGGTCTCAAAACATTTTGAATTGGGCTCAGGCAGGATTTTACACTCCAAGTTAGGAAAAGGCATCCATAAGAAACTTGCCTCTTACTGATTGCCTCTATGAGATTTTCTTGACAACAATACGGAAGTGTTTTGTTATTGCCATTGCCATTGCAATTGCAATTGCTGCCTCCTCCTCCTCTTTTTTTTTTTAATATTTTCAGGTCAATACTTTATGGTATTGTACTTAGCTATTCCTTTATGGTATTGTACTTAGCTATTACTTTATGGTATTGTACTTAGCTATTACTAATCTATTTAAATATTTTGAAAACAAGATAAAAGATTGTGGTTGCACAAAAACCCTGAAATATTTCAGAGAAAAAAAATAATGCAAAGCGATCAGCAAAATTAGAAGAAAATTGCTAAGGATTTCTTTTAGACATTCTGCAAATATAACACTTGCTTAAAGTAACAGAATGATGTACCTACCTACCTTCCTTCTATCTCATTTTCACTGTGGTAGAATCAGTTAATAATGCTACCCTGTATTTTTCAACTTGTACTTGAAATATAGATGTGTTATTTTATCTCTTACTATTTTCTTCTCTAAATGTGATCAGCGTAAATGTGAAATAGAGAAGAAAATAATAAGAGATAAATAGCACATCTATATTTCAAGTACAAGTTTCTATTTGTATTTTGCAGAAGAAACGCTGCAAACAAAATTACCGTATTTCAGTTTCATGTTTTTAATGTGCTATCACAGGCTACACTTCTATCCAAATTATAACTGTAGTTTGTACAACTAGAATCTATTCTACATTAACATCAAATATCTAGCTTCTGACTAACTACATTTAATCAGGATCAGTGTAATGATACAGAAGACCTACATTAATCTCCAGGAAACTAATATTTATATTAGTTTAAGATATATGAAGATATATTTTCATATTAGTATATATAATGTAATATATAGAAACTACCAGATCATTATTTAGGTCTCTATTACTTCAAAGTATTCATTGCCCAGTACTCATTTTGTTATTATTTTAAGACAGATACAGGGGTGGGTTTCTACCGGTTTGGACCGGTTCTCCTGAACCAGTTGTTAAGGTCGGGCGGAGCCAGCGAACCGGTTCAGTCAGTTTTTGGAGAAAAACTTTTTTTTTGTCCGCCCGCCTGCCTGCCCATCGTCTAGCAACCTTTATTCGCTGTGTTTTCAGCACAGCTGATGATCGGGGAAGCGTGCCTCAGCTGTTTTTCTCCCTAGAGGTTTCTGCTTTTAAAGAAACAAA
>JANHJO010006737.1:0-16937 GCA_032468235.1 Pseudoxyrhopus heterurus | reverse complement strand
TCCAAACATAACTATAAGAGTACTGCCACAGTCATGTATTTGAGATCGGTGGCCACACAGGCAGTCTTCAACTTACAGCTGGTCACTTAACAGCTGTTCACATATATGACAGACTCGAATATGCTTTGTGGCTTATACAGGCTTATACCCATTCAAAGTTACAATAGTCTAAAAAATAACCTCTGGGTGCAATCCTTGCATTTATGACTGTCACAGCATGTTGCAGTCACTTGATTGTCATATGGGCACTCTGCAACTAGTACACATTTATGACCATTATTGTCCTGCCCCAGACCCAGCATATGCAAATACACAAGGAGCCGTTTTGCTCTCTTTACTAAATGAGGTTTACAAACACACACCTTTGCAGTATAGAAACAAGTTCTCCCCAAAGTTCAGCAAGTCTGACTTACGAAAAGTCCAAGCCAAAGTGCCAAGCAACAGAGCAACCAGGAAACATCTGAGGGTCAGAGTTTGTAGCAGATTTGTCAGCTGATCCAGGTTCGGAGTTAGGGCCATGAAGTCCAAAAGTGAAGGAGGGGAGTTAACAGGCGGTTATGTGATGACTCCCTTAGACACTTCTGCAGATACTTCTCCAGATGTCAATTTGGAGGAGGAGGAACCAGTCCAGGCACATCAGGAGGAGAGTTGGTCAATGGCTCCAAGCAGCCATCTGAGAATGATTTTGCTGCAGCTACAGCAGGACAGCCCTAAGGTTTCAGGTGGGGAAAGCACGCAGCTGTAGCTGGATAGTGATGAGGAGGAGGAACTGCCTTCTGCATCTGATCCGAGAACATGTAAAGCAGAGAAAAGGCAGGCACAGCAAAGGTCATCCCAACTACCGGTACTTGTGAGAATGCAGCTTCGTCCTTCTTGATGGGCTGCACTAGAAGCTGGCTATTTAGCACAGCGGACAAATGGAGATGATGCTGGGAACAATGTACTCATTTCCTAGCTGTGTGTTTCCTGATCGTTGTGATTCCTGCCTTGCTTTGGATTGACACCGTGCCTTGACTTTGGATTGTGCCTTGTGAACTGGACTTTTCTTGTTTTATGAATCCTCTTGTGTTGTGGATTTAATTTTGACTGGTGGATTTGTCTTGTTTGGGAAACTTTCAAGTGCCTTGTGGACTTATTGGCCATTGCTCTGTGGACCAGCATAGGTCTGCTTTTGGCTGGACTTGATTGATTGATTGATTGATTGGGAGAGTTTTGGGTTTTGGTGAAGGGAATTGCTCGGGGATATTAATATCCCACTAAACCAGGGGTGTCAAACTCATGTTGTCATGGCGGCATCACGTGACATATCGCGACTTTTCCCCCTTTGCTAAAATGGGTGTCGACGTAGCCAGCGCATGACACATCCGACCCAGGAGCCACGAGTTTGACAGCCCTGCACTAAACCATTGTTATTTGTGTGTGAGAGAGAGAGTAAGCGGGACAGCCCAGGTTGTCACCAATGCAGAACTTGTTGCTTCATTTTAGTAGAAGCAGCCCCAGTGTAGCTTACATTTAGGAGGGCAAGATTCCTTTCTCATGAGCAGTCTCACAGAGTACCTTTGCTCTACTCTCTTTGAAGACTGCCAAGGTCTTGCATTTAGAGGGGGCTCCTTCATCTTTGGAGAGTGACAGCATTTGGAGAGTGACATGTGTCTGCCTGCTCAGATGGAAATGTGTCTAGTGACTGTGGAGCTCACTGCTTATTATTTGTTGACACTTCAGAAGCTGGATGCCGATCATCAGCCTCCTTCTTTGACTCCGAATCTGAGCCCACAATGGCAGTCGCAATATCCTGTGGTCACGTGATCTCCATTCGTGTGTCTCGTTTTGCAACAAGCAGAGTTAATAGGGGAAGCGGATGTAAAATTGTTAACTTGCAATTATATGAAATTTTGCTTAATGAGCATGATGATTCACTTAGCGACTGAAAGAGAAAAAGGTCATAAACCTATTACGGCCTCATGATTTTCCACTTCATGACTGAGGCACTTATGAATTGCCAGTCCCAATTGCGGTCATTAAATGAAGACTATCTGTATTCTTAAAAGTAATTGGATTGTAGATCAACTATCACAACTTGGTCTGTTGTGCAGATGTTTGTGTTTTTAGGGGGGAATTTGGTGGGGTGTTTTGGAGATTGCTATGAGTGTGGGTGTTGGGTCTGATCTTGGGTGTCTATGAATTTCGTTGTATGTGTATACTGTATATATATGTGTACAATGACAATAAATTTATTAGTATTATTATTTTGCTTCACTTGTATGAACATAACCGTATCTTGTTAACCACACCAGAAGATAGATTTTAAAATATTATTTTAGTTCTGTATTAAAAGTCAATTTTGTATGCTAAAATGCAAAGACAATAATTCACCACTGAAAACTATGAAGAAGATGAATTGTATGCTTGCTAGTGTTTGTAGTATTGTAACATGGGAATCCAATGATTCACTTTTCCTTGATGAGTTAACAATATTAACATCTCAGTTCATAGTATAACAATACTGGATTCATTGTCATGTATTTGGGAGATGGGCAGCTACATAAATATGCTAAAATGTTTGTGTTCGTGTATTTGTCTGGGTAAGTTTCATCTCTCATTGCTTTATATATTTGAATTTCATGTCTCATTTACTATTTTCCATGTCTTGAATTTCAAATAGCTCCTGAACAAATAGTCACTGAATGAGGACTTCCTGTATTAGAATTGTATAATGTACATATTGTATTAGCTTCCATTCGCTTAGGAGTTTATTGAAACATATAATTTAATCAGGAAAGACTAAACTTTTCCATACAATTACACATCATGTAATGATGTGTATGATAATGTAATTAATCGTAACATACGAAGTATGGTAATGCGATCATAAATATGCTATCATAAAAGTAATAAAAACAGAATAAAATATTCCATGTTTTCTTAAATGAAAAAATAGATGAAAATAGTAAAATATTCTGTACTAATAGCATATAAATGTAAGGGAAGGAAAGAAGGAAGGATTCAAAATATCTGAGACCGTAAAGTTTGTTGTTAATTAAAATAAAGAGTCCCCAGAGTTTGATGTAGCAAAGTGTTTGGGAAAGGTAGTTGTTACCAATGTAAAGCAACTAAGCTGGAACAAAAATGACAGGCAAAGTGGAAGGCCTAAAATCCCAGGTTGAACTTTTTCATTAATTTTATTTATTTATTATATTTTTTATACCACTTCCCATTATTACACATCTCAAAATGTATTGGTTAATTTTTGTGGCTATCTTTTCTCATTGTTAATAGGTTAGAAGCTCAGAAATTGTGAAAACTGTTTTTCTTAATTTAGAGAAAACCAGATTCTTAAGCAGATCTGTATGTTGTTACTGTGCCCCTCATATTAAAACACAACACCCCCACCCCCACCCATCCCAAAGCACAAAAGGACTCCAGATGAAAAAACACAGCATTTAAACATAGTTACACTAATACCTCGGTTTTCAATATCCAAGGGAATCTTTAATATATACTACATTGGAAAGATGATCCTACTTTATTTACTAAAATGAGATATTTTAAGGGTGGCCTCACATTTGAACTGCTCTTTTGACCTTGAAGTTAAAAAAATTACTTAGAAATATGAGGACACAGCAGAAAATTAATTCCATAGGCTATTCTCTGAGCTTAGTATCTGTAGTAAAAATTCTCTTGATAGATAATGATTAACTTCTCATATTTACTATGGCATTCACACGCTCATCTACAAAATTTTTCAAATTCAGATTTATAAAATTTCCTGGTTTTTTCTAAAGTGTGCAAATCAATTACATCTTAGGTTCCAGAATGCTGCCTCAAGAATGACCTAATTAAATGCCTTATTTTGGCTTGCCAAAATAGTATCATAAACTAAGTTTAGGATTTTATAGAGGAGCCAATTTATCCATTGCATAATTTTTTCATTAACATGTGTTTGAAAAATGCTTCATTTTGCTGAAATGACTGAACTGCACTATATTAACTTCCACAATAGGCATTAGACTACCAGTATCAAACTCTCCGCGTCACATTGCCGTCATGTGACGTTTCACAACATTTTCCCCATTCATGGAGCTGGAGTGGGCATGACCTGCGCATGATGCATCTGGCCCACGGGCTGCCAGTTTGACATCCCTGTCTTAAAGAGATCCAAGTAACTCAAATAAGCCAACTAACATGGCATAAAATGTGAAAGAAGTGTCACATAGTATGATAGTCCTGACTTACATACAACCATTCATTTAGTGACCAAAGTTACGACAGCACTGAAAAAAGTGACTTATGACTTTTTTTTACACTTAGAACTGTTGCAACATCCCCATGGTCACATGATGGTCACATGGTCAAAATTCAGATGCTTGGCAACTGCTTCATATTTATGATGGTTGCAGTGTCCCAAGGTCATGTGATCACCTTTTCAACCTTTGGACAAGCAAAGTCAACAGGGAAGCCAAATTCACTTAGCAACTGTGTTGCTAACTTAACAGCTGCAGTGTTTCATTTAACAACTGTGGCAAGAAAGGTTGTAAAATGGGGCAACATTCACTTAACAACTGTCTCATTTAGCAACATAAATGTTGGGCTCAATTGTTGTCCTAAGTCAAGAACTTCCTATAGGCTTTTATCTCATGTTTCTTCTGAGCAATAGGAATGCATATTGTATAGCTAAATGAAACTGACCCACTTTTGAAATCTAATTTCCTAATGTTGAAAAAGGTAAAATTCTTTCTGGAAACTCTGTTTAATTAATAAAAGCAGTTATTAAATAAACTACTTGGGGATATTTACGTGAAAGTGACAACAGCTGTCCAGGAGAAACAATATAGATTATTGTCTAATCACTGAACATCTGTGGAATATTAAAAGAAAAAAAGTATAAAAGGGAAAACAGCCAATAAATTTAAAAATAAGGAATAGCTAAGGGATTTTTCTCTCTCTCTGAAAAGTGATCCGGTTTCTTTGTTTTAAGCAATTAATTATTAAAATATAGTTTATATTGATCTCCAGAGACTTGAATGCATGCTCAAATGTAGTTGACAAGCAATAAAACATGTCAGAGATTGCTAAATACTTTCAGATTATAACAGGCCTCTTGGCTCAGAATATTGATCTGCTTCCATTTTCTGGTATTTGTAGTTTGACACTTCAAAATGTTGCTGAAAACATACCGTATACCCCAAAAATGGATATATACACAATTTTTTCGTAACACTGGGTTGAGTTTGTGAGTTCCCTAAAACGTTCTGCTCAGAAACTCACATTGGAAGATGGAAAGGAGACTATTCACAATTTTTTTCTCTCTGTGGCATTCCAAATAAATGAATGTGCTTTCTCTCTAGCTACATAATAAGAGCCTTTTAGAAAAGCCTATCAAGGCACCCTTTTTTTTAACTAGGCAAATCATATTGATACACCAAAGAATCAATCATTTTGGAACACCATTGTAAACACAACTTCCAAGCAGTAGTGTTTGTATGCAACCAAATGGCAGATAAGATACTGTATGACCCTTCTCTAAATATTCCTGAGTGGGCTTGGAAATATCTTAATAGATTTATAAATAAACAAAAACTTGGTTACACCTTAACTAGCATTTTGTTCACTGTGTGTAGAAGAACCTGGCTTGTAACATCTGTTACACTGTTCCCATTGTTGAATTCATTAAAGTGAATACATATAAATACAGTTTATTTTTACTTTTATTTATTTTATTTACTAAATTTATATGCTTCCCGTCTCACCAGTAAGACAACTCTTTTAATTTTTAGAAGTTTCCAGTTACTAATCCAGTGTCCAAAGTAATTTTTGTTGTTTTGCAGAATTCTAATTATTCGTTTAGGAAAAAATGGTTTTAAAAATCATCTCTGTATCTTTAAGTTTGGTGAAAAGTTTGTGTAAAACAATTTCCTAATTTGAGATACTCCAAAGCCTATTTTTAAAATTTAACTGAAGTAATATTATGTGATCAGTATAATTACAAGTTTACCAGAGACATATATTTCTTTTTTCAGAACAAATAGACAAGCTATAAAATGCATTGTGAATTTTAACATTTTTCAAAAATAAAAAAATCAGAAATTTGTTAAGCTATAATGAAATATTGTTATTAAAAATTATCCATATGCTGTTTTTAACATAACTATAAAACTTCAAAAATATCAATCTTCATCCTTATTTAAAATAATTTCCCAGACAAAGTTCTCCCTTCAACAAAAAGAAACAGATCAATTCTGGGACAAGAACAAAAACTTATTATCTTCAGAATGCTGAGCACAACTAACCAAATAGGGCCATAATTTCTGTTAAACAATCCACTACACCGAAAAGAGTTACTCTTTTCAACAGGCATATGAGAGACATTTCCAATAGCTGTAGGCACTTAGTGGCAACATATGTTTTCGGAAATGCTAGATGGTATCTGTGCACAACTATGCCTTTATGCTCAAGCCAACTTCCAAAAGGTAGCAAAATACTATGGTTGCAAATTGTCCTAGGGAAAACAAAACCAGGCAGTAGAAATTTGCATAAAATTTGTACAAGTTAACTTGAGGGGAAAACGGGAAACTTAGGAAAAATCAGTGTTTTAGTGATGTGCTTTATATTTTTAAGCTTGGAAGCTCTCATGCCTCTTGGCTTTATTAATTGCACATTTGTATGCTGCTTTTTCTTCTGACAATCACCAAACTAATTGATACGACTAATAAAGATAATGCAATATAAAATATAACGATCTCAAACACAGATCAGAAAACATATGCCACATAACAAAGAGCTCTGATACAAGCTATTCCAAAAACAACCACTGAACATTAAGTTCAATAAACAGTTCGACTTGTGCATAAGCAGGCGTATGACAAATTTATATTTGGAATATTCTGGATAATACTGCAGAAAAAGGATTTGCTTCTTATAACTTTTCATCATGGTAATATGGAAAGGTTTAGAAGTAAGGTTTATTGTTTATGAAAGGCAGGCAAAGGCAACTTTACATTAATAGAGTTAGTCCTCGATTTATGACCACAACTGAGTCCAAAATTTCCATAACAGTAAACAGTTGATAAGTGAATTTCCCCCCATTTTTATTACCTTGCTTGCCACAGTTGTTAAGTGAATCACTGCAATTGTTAAATTAGTAATGCCGTTGTTAATTGAATTTGGCTGTCCCACTTATTTTGCTTGTTAGAAGTTGCAAAAGGTGATCACAAGACCCTGGGACACTGCAACCATCATAAATCCATGCCAGCTGTCAAGCAGTCAAATTTTGATCACATGACCTTGGGGAGGCTACAACAGTTGTGTGAAAAATGGTAATAAGTCACTTTTTTCAATGCCATTGGAACTTCAAACGATCTCTAAATGAATGGTTTTAAGTTGAGGGTTACCTGCAATAGCTTCTGGTGTCTCCATCCATAATGGAAGAGCAACTCAGCAAACAGAGAAGTAGACACAGTTCCACTCTAATCTATCTAGCTATCTGGCAGCTGGCATAAGCACTGCCCATAACAGAATGGGACTTTGTGGCATGGAAACGTATATTTTAGAAAGCTTGCTAACTTTGTTTGCAAAGGGTGCAATGACATGTTGACTTTCAAGTATGCAGAACATAAGACTTTGATCTATAGTAAAGGAGGGACCACAAAGCAAAAGGCTGCATTTTTTTTAATTATTCAAAATTCTTGAAGGTATAAATAGGCATATACACCCAGCAGTTTTACCAGTTCGGCACACTAAATTGCATTAAATACTTTGTGTTCACTGAAAACTGGACATTTCTCCTAGAAATATATCTGTGATTGGTAAAGCTGCTTATAATTCTTCCAGTGCATATTAAGGGCTATTAAATCTGGGCTGCAAATACCCAATGACCACTAGAAAGCAGCAGAATGATACATACATTTTAAATACTATTCTACTGTCTAGAGATAATCAGGATTTTTAAGCTGAGATCTGATCACCCCATGCAATACAACTTACAAACATTTGGTCAAGATGGACCATGCTTTACACATATTTTAAAAGAAAGATAAGGTTGAGGGAAACAGGGATGACCAATTGCATCCTTCGCTCCTTTCATAGCCATTGACTTCTTTAATTAGGTCCAAATGTGCCTTTATCCAATTTTTTTGTAGGCCCTGGGGCCAAAATGTAATACCAGCAATGAGAACAGTCTTCCTCTGACCTTTTAGTCTGCTGTTGATTCATTTAAGTTGTAAACAACTGCAACTAATTGCATGCATGCACACACACATATGTTTATTCTTTTTACTTGTCCTCCTACTTCCCACTTATTCAACTCTATTTTCTTTTAGTCAATCTAGCCACTTATTAACATTGCATTAAGTGGCCATTCTTCTTTCTTTAGTACTTATAACTTGGCCACAAAGAAATAACAGAGGGAAAGGGGAAAGACAAGGAGGAAAGCATTTATATAGCTACATCTGCTCTCTATTGCTCCATTCTATCTCATGTTCATGCTGGAACATAATCGTAATCTTGGTTAGTTTGCCAATTTATGCAAACCAAACATGCTGATCTTGCCAGATCTGATTTATTTAATTTCCAGCATGTACTTTTTAATCTCTGTTCTTGCTAGATTCAACATACTTGAAGAATTGATGATTAAACCTAGTCTTCTAAACACAATTTTCATTCTGAAAGATGGAGTTTTATTAATTATTCCAATTCTTTCTTTTGAAGATGCAATAGCTATATAATGTTTGATAAGACTATCCTATTTTACCAGCACTTACATACAATTCTGAACAATACTGTACTTGTTCTTTGATTATACCCATATGCATTAAATAAACTTTAGAAGACAATCCAAAATCCATAATTGGTCAATATCTTTAAGGACCAACTATAAAGTAACAATGAAGAGAGCCAACGGTCTGAAATTCTTTCCATGGCTAAGTGTACAAAAGTTAGGGGAAAGAAGAAACAAAAGAACCCCAAATTTAGATCATATGTTGCAATTACATCTACTGTACACTTACTTATTTTAGATCAACAGTAGTAGCGAATATTGGAGATTGGAGACTGAAATGAATTGTTCGTTGATAGTTGCTGACAATATTAATTTACACACAGAATTCTGAGACAATCAAGCAATGGTTGATTCCTGTTTCTGAAAATGTAAACGCAGCTACATCACTTTCACTTCATAGGCATCTGAAAGATAGGGCATTCAGATTCCTATGACAAAAAACTTGACATCTCATTGCAAACATCCCTTACATGCTTCTGTGCAACTTTGCAGCACAAGGATGAAAAATTGGAGCTTGCATTCTGACGTTGTGATACACATTTTGACATCATGGTTAGGAACACATAGCTATGGTCTCTCGACTTGGCTGAGTAGAAAAAGAAAACTATAATGATGAATAGTTCAAATATGACTCAGACATTATACAAAGTGTCCGATGGAACAATGATTCTCATTTGTGATATTATTTCAGTATTATCCACTTCATTTACTAACTTAAACAGCTCTAATGAAAAAACCTGCACCGAGAAAAAGGTTTGTGAAATCTTCCATTGTGTTGTTTTGTTTAATCTGCTTTGACTTTTACATTCAGCAGGGCGCGGAGGAATGATGACTGATACTAAACATCATATTTGTTGCCATACTTGAACATAATTAAAGTTTATTGAAGCAGGATGGACAACAGTCACAAGAGAAGTAGCAATAAGTAAGCTCCTTGAAGCTGCCTCTGTTTACTGCACTATTCTGCAAGACCTAAGTTGAAGATATTTCTTTCAGATGTGGGTAGTGCCTGTGAATCCAGCTGCCTGGAGTACTTTGGACACTTCAAGGCCATAATATACAAGAAGGATCTCTTATGACTGATACTGTCACTTGCATGCAAAATTATGATGTCAGCCTCATAACATGCAGTCTGAAATATCTTATAACTTCTTAATTTAAAGAGACAAATGTATATTCATTTTCAAACTGAGAAGCATAGTAAATGTAAAACAAAACACGTTGATTGCATTACTTTTAAAGAAATCAAACTCTTTAATTTTTGTGTTTCCTTCCAGGCCCCATTCTTTTTACAAACCTGACTGCAGAATATGAAATAAATGTGGTCTATATGAAAAGTCAAGCAGGATGAAATCTGTAAGCCATGGAGAGAACATTGTTACATAATAAGAACAAAAGGCAAGATTTTTAAAAAAAATCAAAGATCCATATGGCAGATCTGAATCTGGACTTGCTATAAATGGGGAACTCCCAAGGAAAATGGAACCTCTGAGTCAAGATTATCTAAGTGTGTTTTTAAGCTTTTCCTTTAGTTCTTTCTGTTTTCTTTTGGGAAAGGATAGTTTTCTGTTACTGGTATCTTCTTTAACTGAATAGCTCCTTTCCAAAGATACTAAAAATTAGAATTAATAAAACTTCTCTCTTCCAAAAGTTATTAATGGGTCACACAAGCAGGGTCAATGGGAAAGCCAGATTCACTTAACAACTGTGTTACTAATTTAACAACTACAGTGATTCACTTAACTGTGGCAAGAAAGTCGCAAAATGAGGCAAAAAGTCACTTAACGAATGTCTCACTTAGCAATAGAAATTTTGGGCTCCTGTTGGAAGAAAATATCCTCCTGGGTTCAGTTCCTAGTGGGGAAGAAAGACACTGGAAACATGGTGACTGCTTGGAAAGATGGTTTAATGGTGGAACAGGACCACATGGCTTGAATTCCTGAGCAGAAAAGGGCAGAGCTGCTGAGGGTCCTTTGGTTTTATACCCTCTATTGAGCTTTGAACCTACCCCCTGTACCTGTGAACAGAAATGTATCCTAATTGGTTGCTGTCAGAGGTCATAGCTAGCATTGTAGGTTGTTTGTGTCCTAGGCTTGGTTGAGCCTTGCTCTGCTTTGTCTTTAAAAACAAGTTTATCCTTTGTTTGGCAATGCAGGGGCTTTTGGGCATGCCCTATTATGGCTCTGCCTGAAGAAAGTAGATCTTTTGTTATGTAGAATAGACTGGAGAATAGATTGGCTCAGGGACTTTAATGGGCTATTAAACAAAGATGGGGGATGAGTTTCTGCCCAAGTTTCAACTTCTAGTGTATCTCAAAATATTTCCCTTCTCTAAGGGGAGGGGTGGGCTCCAACTTCCAACACTCTGTTGTGGTCGTAAGTCAAGGACTATCTGTACTGTTAAAGAAATCCATAATTTGTGGTTGGGTTCAGATGGATAACTGATTTTTACAATGTCAAAGTGATCTTCCATGGGAGAAATGTGATGACTTTCAGATCAGTGGTATTGAAAAAAAACCAATTTCTTCATTGTTTTTTAGACATCCCAATTTTAGAAGAACGTGTTCAGGTGTTGAAAACCTATATTAAAATCTTAATTATTTTAAAGCATTTCTAAGTTTTTAAAGTCATAGTATAGAGTAGGAGACATCTTTAATAGAAGAACGGCAACACTTTTCCTAAGGTTATTCTCCAGCATTCTTCCTTTCCTCTTCAGAACAGGTTTTCCTTGAGTTACAACCACAACTGAGACTGGGACTTCTGTTGCTTAGCAATGTTGTCATTAAGGGAGTCGTCATGTGACTGCAGTCTGCAACCGATTTTTAAGACCTTTTTTGTTGCAGTCATTGAGTAAATTTATTTCCCCTCATTGAATTTGCTTCTCAGAAGCTGGTTGAGGTCACAAATGGTAATCATGAGATCCTGGGACACTGCAACTATTGTAAACACATGTGGTTTGCCAAGAGACAAATGTGATTGCAGGGACATCGCAATAGTGTGAGGACTGGTCCTCAGTCACTTTTTTCCATGCCATCAGAATTTCAAACAGTTGGTAAGCAAATGGTCAAATGAGTGCATCAGGAAAATGGGAAGATTTCAAACTACCAAGAGTGAACTAGCTACCAAAAGTCATGCATAAATTACAGATCCCTGTATAAAACAAGAATGCCAAATATCTTTACTTCCTTCTAAAACAATTTTCATGGCAAAATATAGTAGTTTATAGATTGACCTGGCAAAATGGATTATATTTCAGAACTGCTATAGCCCTGCAAAATTGCATCTAAAGATTCATTAGAAGTCAATTTCCACACAGAGAAAAAAAAGCATGTACATTCAATAACAGATATTGAAATGATTGCAGTGGATGCTATAAACGAATGTTTGCAAAGAATTGTTCACCCCTAGTGCTTATTTAAAGAAAATCCCTTAAAAGCTGATTCATGAAAAATCGAAGATGCAATCTCAAATTGGATTTAGGGACCATACATGCTGCTGGTATGTTTATATTATCTATGCTGTTTATATTATCTATGCAACTTGCCTGGGCTCACACAGCTTAGTAGGGTCAGCCCCATTATTTCATGGGTTGGAGGCCAACAGGAAATTCCAGGGTTGCAGGCTAGACTAAGAAATCGAGAAACCATTTTGGAAAAAAGCAGCAGCAAACCAAGAAAATAATTGTATTATCATAAAATGTCATGGCCATCTCTGTAAGCAACCACCCTATATTATATTTTACATCACAATCATATTTTTGATTATTCATAAAAATAGTATAATTTTAACAGTAGTGTGAGCTTTGAACAATTCTCTGGCATTTTTGTTTTTCTTATAAAGCTGGTCAAACCAACAAGGGCAATTACCAATTCTAGGAAATACATAATTTTCCTAAATACTGCTAGTTGTAAACTTTGAGCATCTCCTGATTAGTAGAGCTGTTTTTCTTTTACTTATTACTGCTAAATTAAATTATTTAGGCTGGAGATATTCCACAAATCTACCAATAAAAACAACGTTTTAATGCGCTTGTTTCCTGATGAGTAACTCAGATGCTCAACAAAAATTACAAAGTAATTCTTTCAAAAGAATCAATAATTCAAAATTTATGGTATATCTTTTATAAGAAATGAGGAATGTAATCTTATCCATTCAGATTGTGGCATAATCTTCCAGAAAGTCTCCTGAATAAATGTATGGGACAATCGCATGGTATTCATTTTCCTCCAAATATTTAAAGTGGGCTTGAGCGTAAGGTTCTGGATGATTATTCTGTAAAATGTATGCTTATTCAGGTGAAAGACAATCTGCCATTTATAAACATATCATTGTAAAGATTCAAACTGGACCCTAATCCCATTTATATAATTTCTAAATTGTTGTGTTTGGCATCCTGTCTTAAACATACTAACTCAAATGATAATGTGAGCTAACTGCACCACATTAATGTGGTTGACATTGATCTTGACCAGGTATAAACAGAAACTGATTCAGTTATGATGTAATACAAAAACAGAGGCAAATCTTTGCAGGGGAATCAATTCTTACCTAGCATTAAAAACTTATTTTCTCAATTAATAATTATACCCCTGCTGGGAGAAGAAGTTAATCCTGTTAAAACATATATACAAACTCCTTCAGAAAGATTATATAGAACTTGAACGATATGAAAGCATGGTTTTTATTAGCTTTTTATTAGTGATTAGAAATCATAATGTTACCTTAGTTTGGGTAATTAAACATGTGCCAGAAAACAACAAGAGAACACCAACGACCCCTCAAAGACCCCTCATTATTGTACCGTCACTTCCTGGTAGCTATTTTACTGTATTTGGTAACACTATAGTACCCTTCCTATTTGATTTCCCAACAATTACACACAGAAATTTTATATTAAGAGGCTCTGCAGAACCCAAAAATTTTAAAAAATCCAACAGAACACAGATCATTTATTCTAGGTGGTTTAAACTTAGAAACTGAATGGAAGATTATTAATGTTGTTTTAGGAGTCTGCAACAGAGATCCAAAGACTGGCAATCAAAAAGGGGAAGAGGGAGAGAAACAGAGAGAAAGATTATCTTTGACTCTTGATGGGGTTGTGCTTCCCCAGAAAGAGTAAGCTGCTGGGCAAAGAGCAGGTGGAAATTGTGGTCAAAAGAATTTTTGTATAGCTTTGGATAGTGCATCAGTTAGAACTGTATCTGGAACATGATGCACTTATCTGGAACAAGAGCACAGTCATTAATGCCCTCAATCATCTCTCAATTAGATTACTGCAACTCACTCTACGTAGAGCTGCCCTTGAAGTCCTGGAAATTTCATCTGCTCCAGAACAGAGCAGCACACATCCATAGTAATTGGACCTGATATTGTCACATTACACCTTGACAGCATAAGCTGCACTAACTACCAGCAGGCTTCCAAGTGCAATTCAAGGTTAGCTGCATATAAATCCCTAAATCTCAGTGCTTGACTAGTTTAGAGACTGCCTTCCTCCAATTGTTTCTGCCTGTCCTACGTCGGCAACTTGGGAGCACCTGATGGTTCTCACCAACCAAGAGATAACTGTGTGAAGGAACTTGACAGAGAGGACACTCTGTAGCAATCCCTTCCCTCAGGAACAGCATGCCTGCTGAGCATATATGGCCTTAGCGTCATGGCTTTCTGGAAGCTGGTGAGATATATCTTCTTGGAGAATGATGTAATGTAATTTCAATTCTTACTTTTAAAATTCTCAGTTCTACATAGGAACCAGAATCTAATTTTGTATTTGTAGCTAGTTATTACCAATTTCTGTAAGCTGCCTAAAATCTGAGTGGTTTCAAGTGGTTAGATAAATTTTAAAACAAGAAACAAATGAATAGATGCATTTTCACTTATTGTATGATACAAGTGGAAACATTTAATTATATGTCATTTACTGATTTGCTTTATACCTTGAGATATGCTGCTATCTCTAGAATGAACCATATTTAATGGAAATAACTCCATAAGTATTAGCAAAACTGAAGAAAAAGTATATCCAAACTGTCAGAGACTTGCCACCTGTTTTTAAAGTCAGCTAGAAAGTTTCTACTGAGCACCATAGGTTTTGCAAAATAAATGCAACCACAAAACAATTGCAACTACGCATTAAAGTTAATTTATTCAGGATCCTTGGTGATGAAATGTAAGCATAGAATTAATTGACTGGTAAATAAAGAGATATCATTTAATTGCTCTATATCAAGTGATATAGATCAAGCCAATGATCTCCAAGCTAAATATATTTAAAGCATGTCAGTGACAGGAATAAAAGTACTCTGGCTTATTGTAACATAACACACAATAGCTTGAAAGGCAGTACACCAACCCTATCATATAATATCTTTGTAGCAGTCATCCCATGCAACAAGCATACAGTACAAGGTCACCTTGATATATTTTCCTTCTGACACTCTAGGATGTCCAAATGTAGATAACAGATTCTGTAACCACCAGTTGTCAAAGGCCATCTCTTGCCTTTGCCAAGCTTTGGCATAGCCTCCAAATATGCTATGGGGTGGCAGAACAAGTGGGAAAAGAAAAGATAAATCCTGCTAGATGTGCAATTTTCAAGCTTTGCTTATTCCAGTTTATAATGTGAAATTTTTCTTTGGAATCACAACCACAGTATATAAGGACTCCAAGTTTTGTTATTGTAATTTTGAAGTAATTTTTTTGTGGGGAGGGCTTTCTTGCTTTTCTTACTCTAAAGTTAAAATGTAATCCATAAGAGGTTCACTAATTATCAGAAAAATATTCTGTGTACATGGAATGATAGGAAGCCGATATTTAATGTTCAAAAAAGTTGGTCATAATGTCAACATACAATCAGTTTTGCTTCAGGCATCCTCTTCTCCCTTTCTCTCCCATCATTTTCTCATACACATATAAATATGCACGCCATGCAGTTTTGTCAAATGATGTCAATTAGTTATGCTTTGTTTTACCATGGGCATCGGGAATAATCATCTTGCAAATCTGTTGTGTTACCCAAATCATATGCATAAAAGCACACACAATGGAAAATACGTGACTCTTTGAAACCAGTGGAAAAATGCAAGGGTGGGCAGAGCTGACTAAAAATCTAAAATACAAGTATCTGCCTAGGATGGAAATACTCAAGGACACTGTATAGAGTGTCCACTTTCAATAGAGGCTGGATGATTACTGGTCTTGGTTTCCTTTCTTTAGAGAATACTTGTGTGTTCAGTTGTTGCTTTACTTATCTTCAGATAAGGTAAGTTCTAAGCTTGTAGAAGCTTGTAGGTAGTTAATGTTGGATAAAGAAGTAAGATATCCACATTATCATCTAAAGAAACTATCCATTCATGAGCTTAGCTGCAAATCTTGAGATTGTGTGGGAACTATATGTGAAGAGGAATTAAGAAGCAACTGCACTCTAAAAATAGACTTCCACATATACTTAGATGTACAAGATAGGATGTTGATGAGGACAAACAGATTGAACTGAGAGACCAAGAAAAAGTTCTCACTTCCTGAACCATTCATAAACTTTCAAACCTATGACATCAGTATTCTTTCTGCACTTATTTAAGCTTATTTCAAAGACCCAAAAGTTCTCTGTATACTTGATAAGAAAGCATTTGTTTATTTATTTACATATTTTATATTTTATATATACCATGGGGTCGCGATGGGTCGGACACGACTTCGCAACTAACAACAACATTTTATATGATGCTCCCTTGAATAATTTTAGGTGCTTTACAATAAACATAAACAAATTCATTAAAATTTACAAAGGACATCAGTATATACAACATTCTAGAGAAAAAATATTTAAAGTACCGTCATTGGTTGCCTAGTTTTACTTTAGTTAATTTCAGGGGCTTTTTGGAGTTGCAAATAGGAGAGAAATCCAGTTTCAGTTACAGAAACCACTGCAACCGATCATATTACTAGTTAAGGGACATGGGAAATTTGTGACTTGTATTTGCCATTTCCAAATACAATCAAATTTATATTTTTATATACCACTATGACAAAACCATTCCAAAGAAAATGAGTTACACTATTTCCCCTCCCTATATTTTATCTGTCTGTCTGTCTGTCTGTCTGTCTGTCTGCCTGTCTGTCTCCATGCCTACCTATCTATCTATCTATCTATCTATCTATCTATC
>JANHJO010006736.1:53644-64796 GCA_032468235.1 Pseudoxyrhopus heterurus | reverse complement strand
AGGGGGTCCCTATTTTTCTACTTGCATTTTTACATGCTTTCAAACTGCTAGGTTGGCAGAAACTGGGACAAGCAACTAGGGGATTCGAACCACCAAACTGCCGACCTTTCTGATCGACAAGCTCAGCGTCCTACCCACTGAGCCACCGTGTCCCATGTATTATAACATACATGGATGCAATTATATGCTGATATGCTGCTGAATATGAAGCACCCTTGCTTAAGCCCTTAATAAAAGGGTGGAAAACCTGCCTTAATGGTTTAGGAATGAGGGCCAGTATTAAGAAGGTTCTATATCTTGAACGTAGTGACCAGAACAATGGTACACTCAAGACTGACAATATCAATTTTGTAAATAAAGTGACCCAGCACGAAGTAATTTCAAATCGATAAAAGTAGTTTAAAAAAAAATCAAGTTTTTTTCTGAAAACATTGGAAAGGAGGACTTTTTATCCTTGTTTCAAACATTTTACTTTTTTACTGATGTTCAAAGCTGTAAAAGTATCTGTTGGGGAATTATGCAGCAGCTATCTAGATGAGGTCAGAGGCACTAACACAAAAGTGTACTCTCTCTATACACACACACACACACACACACACACACATTCAACATTCCAGAAAGAAAAAAACACAGGATAGTCAGGAACACGGAAACACCATGAGGTAAATTTTGCAAAACACAGAACACAGAGAAGAAAAAAGGCGGGAAAAATGGGAAACTCCCCCTTTATACTGACGGCAACCAATCATATCGTAGATTGCCTCATGCATGAGTCAGCATCCTCTAGGCAACTACAACTGTCTGTTCTGGCCTATTGTACACTTTACTATTCCAGCTACTAAATTCAATATCCTAACAGTATCTATCCTTTACCCAAATTTTCAGGGAAATTATTTGTTTAAGTATGAATTAATCAAAAGTCCCTGTTAATTCTTTTCCTTCTTAATGGAATTTCTTTAGAAAAGGGGGAAAGAAGTGATAGGCAAACATGGGAGGATGACAAATGATAATAATCCTAGCTTCCTCCACAAAGAATCTCCCTTGTTTAATGAGAGTTTAAGATTGCAGAGGTTTCTTATTCAAAAGCAATTCAGAATAGGAGCTGAATGAAAAAGAAATCCAATGAAGACAATTTCAGTAGCCCCTCCTGTTTGCTCATAGCAAGGAATATAATAATTCCTTTTTCATGTATTGAACCACAATAAACCCATACCTCCTCCATCTGCAGAAGATAGTAATCAATGATAGATAGGTAGGTAGGAGATAGACATACAGACAGACAGACAGACAGATAGACAGGCAGACAGACAAACAGAGTTGGAAGGGACTTTGTAGGTCATCTAGTCCAACCCCCCACCCAAGCAGGAGATCCTACACCATCCCCGACAAATGGCAGTTCAATCTCCCCTTGAAAGCCTCCAGTGATAAAGTTCCCACAACTTCCGAAGGCAAGCTGTTCCATTGGTTGATTGTTTTCACTGTCAGTAAATTTATCCTTATTTCTAGGTTGAATCTCTCCTTGATCAGTTTTTTTTTTTTAAATAGTCTTTATTAACTTTTACAAATAAAATACATGCAACAAAATTCAAAACAAACGAAACAAGACATCAACACAAAAGACTAGACACCAAATATAAACAAACTACAATAAAAATAACCATCAAATTCTGCTTATAAAAATATTCTTACATTAAGATTATTCTTCTGGACGACACTTCCATTCTCTTTGCTACACTCATGCCTCTACTAAATAAAATATCAATATCTTATCTCTATATACAATTTATTCTGTACATGTTCTCTTATTTCTTTGTTCTAACCAATAGTATATCGAGTCCCAATAGACACAATTTCCTTTCTCCCCATCGTCCTTGATTAGTCTAGTTAAATTGTCCATCTCAGCGAAAATCTTGGTTTTTTTAAATTCAAATCTTGACTGAGCTTGTAACTTGTGCTATGACTCTTTGTACCAGTTGCTGATGGCTACATTTAATTTTAATAACATATATTAAATGTTATGATCAGAACAATATAAGCTGACTGCAGCGCTGGCCTTGCATATAGGTTACTTATCTTTCATCAAGTTCTGTATTAGACTCTTTGATGTTGGAAGGAAAAAAAATCACTCTTACCTTAACCTCTTTTATTAGGTTGTGAAGACACTAGCTTCGGACAATGTGAATAATACATTGATAACCTATGTTGATTTAAGTTTTAACTCTAGGTGAATATAAAAATGTGTATCTCTGTTTTTGTGTCAATTTTTCAGTACAGAAGTGACATGGATTGATAATTACATAATACATTAATTATGATATGTTGTAACTGACATAAATTATATGAACTGTGCAGTGTGATTCAGAAGAATAGAAGTTTTCCACTATTTATGGATGAACTAAAATATTGGTAATTGCACCAAAAATCCATTGAGTATAGCTTGCAAAATGAAAATTCTTATGTATGACTCTCCAGATTGGGGTATAAAAGTGTATATTATCACTAGATTGGCAACAAAGAATTGGCTTTCTTTTTCTCTTTGCTCTAGTTGTTTCTGAGTTTTTGCAATCTGGATCTGGTAGATCTCCTTGAATTAAAAACAGAGTGTCAGCTTTCCAGCTGGCAAATCCAGAAAAAGAAACCCCTAGGACATTATTTTACCAAGAGTATAAACTTTACTGAATAAATCCACATTGGCCTAGAAAAAGCAAAACCAGCTCTGAGCTTCCTGTGCGAACACACACAAAGTTCATTTTCCCTTTCCCCATGGGCCACCCACAGTCAATTACATCCACCAATCACTTCTGTTCATTTTGGTTTTGGGAACCATTTCTGATGTTCTTGAGGAGGGAGAACAATGTCTGACAGGAACCAACAATGCTTGGAGTCCATTCCCTCCACCCTTGCATTCCAATCTATTCCCCCTATTCTTTATGAAGCTGTGAACAAAGAGGAATATAGGTGAAAGTTCAAGTCAATCTTGACACAAAGACTGTTTGGATTCATATATCACAGTAAACCAATATTTACTTAACACAGCTTTCTTGTTTATAAACATGGTTGACATATTGCAATCTCTGGATTCATGAAAGAATCCAAAGCAAAAAGTAAGCATGGTTTATTATGTTATACAAATTTAGTCACTGTAGATAGAAACCAGTCTGTGTGGTCTGAAGACAGGGAAAATGAATATAGTAAATCCTTATCCTGCCCTTCTATATTCTTCTTACTTTTGCCTCTGATCAGCAGATACCTGTTAGATTGATGTGAACAAATCTTTGGAAAGAGGATATGGATAAGATGCATTTCTCCTTGTTACTAATGCCTAAAAGATATATACATATCCCTTAAAGTACCTATTGCAAATTAAATAAGCTACTTAATTGTACTAAGCTCTGAGTTTATGCGTGGCTGAAAGATTTTTATGGATAGGTTTCTATTTTAATTTGAAAATTTATGAAACAGAAATTTTGCTCAGTATTTTGCTTTGTGAATTTGTGTATACATACACACAGGGATTGTATAGGATCTTATCAGCAAGATCTTGTTTTTTTGTTTTTAAAGAACAGTAAAATACAATGTGGTATTCTAACTATTAAAACAATTTTAAAGCCAACAAATAAGAGAAAGGAATTGATCAGTAATTTTATGAATGGAGCATGAAATAATTATACAAAGTTTTGCTAAACTAGCTATCACACAACAAATGTAGTCTCCAATGGTTTATAGTTTGGAGTGAAGGAAACCTGAGGACAGTGAATTACAGCAGAACAAATTTAGAAGTATGTAGGAAATGATGGGTGAAATTGAATGAGCCTGAATAATGGAGAGAAATTTAAAGTGTTCCAAGATAAATTTCTCTATGCCCGGTGATTATGCATGCTATCTACCAATAAATAGAGTGAAAGTGAAAGAGAAAGCCAATGAAGATGAACAATGAAGTGAAAAAAATAACTACAGATAAAGAAGTTGAATGTAATGTTCAAGCATATGATTTATAAGACGGTATAAAGTAAAGGTGCCTCTATTAATTAGAAATTAATATGGAAGCTAAAATAAGCATACACTTGGAAATTGCAATCCTGACATATTTGGAGAAGACTGCTTACATTTAAACATTTAAAGAAATTAAGTAGAATCTAACTTAAATGATTGGGATCCCTTGTTTTCAGTGGGTTAATCATGCTTAAAATACTAGTACTTAAAACAGACATGCTGAAATCAACAGAACCTATTTTGTCATGCTTAATTTAATGCGATTCATGGCTGAGTTTAAAATGGAATAACATATAAATGGTGAACATGTGATTTCAAAAATTATAAACTTCTATTAAAATTTGAAACAGAGGAACAAGCAAAAGTACGATAAAGTAGGTTAAATTTTTTGGTGATTTTATATAAATAGAACAATGGGAAATATGGTCGATAGAACTTAAATTTACACTATATTATAATCGATTAAAATTTATAAAATGATGTGCTATTGGCATGTCACCAGAGAAATTGTCTAGAAGGTATAAAGACATTTCAAATTCAACTGTTCTTTATGAAATTAACAAATGGCTGCAAAAGCAGAGATGGCTAAACTGACTGCTTTGATTAAAGAAAAGAACACAATTTTGTTTCTCCCTGAAAACCACTTTTGGACTTTGTGCTTGAGGTGGAAAAAAAAATAAAACTTAATTTGATTTGATTTTGATGATTAGATAAAATTGATGTTATAGAAATGACTAATATACATTATTATATAAAAGTAAAAAGTGAGGCTTTATGCTATTATCTTATTCTATGGCATCAAAAAACCTTGTAAGTCAATGCTTTTAGTTTCCCCCCGTTACCCTGTACTTTTCTCCTTTCTCCTTTCTCTTCCTTATTTTCTCCTTATTTTCTTTTTTCTTCTTATTTGTATTTTTGTATTTTATATTATGTTTTGATAAATTAATAAAATTTGAAACTAAAAAAAAACTTTTATGTCTAGTGCATTGGCAACATGGCAGATGGAAGTCATGTCTTCCATCTATTTTCCTCCTTTCTTGCTTTGTTGACATTACGTAATCAGCTCCAGAGAACAGCTGAGGGCAATGGGAAAGTGAACACATCCTTTAATGCTTCATGCATAAACACATACAATGCTACCTTATTTTGCCTTTCTCCTCATCTGTTTCCATCATGGTAGAGTTGTGCATTTTTTTAGCCATAGAAACTTTAGCTGAAATCGGATTGCAATAAAACTTATAACAAAATTTATTGGGGGCAGGGCCAGCTAACCTTCCCAAACTTTATGATGCAAAATTGCACTATACATTGAAAAACTTAAAGTGCATTTGTTATTTCCCATTTAAAAACTTCATGGCTTCATCTAGGCACTCTGTCTGCTTTACCAGCATGTGAAGATTTACATAGTGAATTAAAATGAAGCAAAACAAAAAGGCTGAAGTAATAGAGATGTAATTTTCTGAACACAGTGTGCTAATCCATCACAGTTAAATAACTATTACATAAACTTCTGTGGAGTTTTCTTACTGTTCAGTTCTCTTAACCAGCTGCAGTTTTTATTATGTATTTTCTAGGGGGCCTAGATATCTATAATGTAGACTTTATAGCCCATTTAGCTAGAACTGTAACACATTATTTCACGTTTTATAGAATCTCAGAAGCCCCATTTACTAAGAGATCTTTTTTTTTTTTTTACATCTGATGATCTTTTGTTTGTTTTATAATTTTATTGTATTATTGAGTCTCGGAGAAGCAAGAAATGTGGCAGTAATATTTTCCAATTTAAATAAGGAATCCAAATTTCTGTCTAGCCAAATCCAGGCTTTGCTGTTTAATTCAACACACATTTTGCCGCTGCTTTGTATGCCATCTGTTTGATGCTTTTCAGTGGCTGGGTCGGTAAGCTACTCATAATCAGCCCTTCCAAGATATGATACAATATCCTTTTCCTTATTATTCTGTCTGCTTATCACAATACTGCTTGAGTAGACATAATAACATTGTTCTTGAATATGAGCAGAAAAATAAAAATTGAGTCAGCAACTATCATTGTGGCTACCTGACCTTTTCTTTCTTCATTTTAATTAAGAAGCGGAGTGTGCGTACATGTGTCAGAATAATAATTTGTACAAAAAAGGTTCTTCCAACTATAATGGCTATAATTTAATGCACTGAATTATTCACAAATGGAACTATGTTTCTTGTTTTTTGAAATCACATTTTGTTTAATTAAACCTACCTTGGGTGGGTTGGGAACATAGCATGGTACAATGTAAAAAAAATGATAGTACAATGTACAAAATCATAGCACCATACAATATACAGCTTGGAAGAGTTTTTAGAGATCATTTTTTCTACCTATTTCCCAGGGCAGGACTCAAAACAAAAATGTAACTAAAACAACATTAGCATCATGTTGTAAGCCCCACCAATGTGGAATTTACATGCCTAGTGATGGGATTTGCATCAATATGGCTTGACACTGTAGCTGGTTTGATTTTCCCCTCCATCCCAGACATTGCCATGCACAAATGTGAAAAATCTTGTGAAACAAGATCCTGAAAACTTTAGTAGACAGTTTCTATGGAGATTCTCAGTCATCCAGGCTATACTGTCCCAAAGGTGCCTTTTCAAAAGACAACTGGACTTTCTTTTTGCTTGAAGATGTTTAACTTCTGATCCAAGAAACGTCTTCCTTTCTAGTAGACAGTACTAATGCTCAGGGCCACAGAATTTTGACTCACAGACAGGACAGAGTGAAGAGATGGAAACTGAACAATGATGAGATGGAATATCGTAGAAGAAGACATGGGTGGCTAGCTAAATATTCTTGGGTTACCGTATCAATTGATAAAATACATTGATTTGTGTGATTCACAAGATCAGTAAAAGCAGCATTAAGGCTGCTGAGAAATTGACCTCCCTTCCTCCTGCTCCACCATATTTTGACTAACTTAGCTTTATGCCTATCTCAACAATTTGGGCAAGAAAGTGAGAGAGTGACCACTTTAAATGAGTTAGGGAAGCGGCAGCTTTGCCGTAGCTATTGCTCAACACTTTGGACTCTGAGGCAAGCAGCTCTTTTCCCCCCTCTATACCTTCTTGCTTAGGACAAGACTCTTAAAAGTTTTCAGTTCCATTTTCTTCCTATTCTATTCCTCCCATGGAACTGGTCTGCTACCCATCTCAGTGTACGAGAACTAACAAGTATCCTTATTCAAACAACCACCATTCAAATGCATCAACAGGAAATGTAACTTTTCTTGTCTGCATGGTAATCATTGGCATTTACAGTAATTTTCCCCATCCTTCTTGACTGGAAACATTTGAACATCTCCCTGTCAACAGGGAGATCAACAATGTAGAGCAGCTCATGTGCTAATGAGATGGTTTCAAGGCTGACCAGCCTATCCTGAGTCAATGAGCAGCACACATATTTTTTATTCACTTCAGGTTGGAGAAGCTCAACCAAGGTCTTTTCTTCCTGAAATCTCATAGCTTGTGTGGAGTTTCCCCTTTTCATGCTTCTTCAAAATGTCATCAAAATTTTTGCACAGAGCAGTTTTAACTCAGCCTTAATATAAAGGCTCAAGAAAATAAATTTAACTTTGTTAAGACATTTGATAGGGTTGGGGATGATAAAGGATTCTTCAGCATTTTCAAAGTAATTTCTTTGTAATTCATACAAGGCTTACCTGCCACAATTCTTCCTAATTTGTTTTTTTACTTTTCTAGAAAAAAGGCTTAAGTTTCTTTATTGATGCTTATGATGATAAATTTCTACATCAATGTCCCACCTGTTCTAAATTTATCATTTCCCATCTAATGTTGGGGGAGGGGAAACCCTCATCACACCCTCATTTCAGTTGATGATACTAGATTCATGAACATTTAATGGTAATGTAGCACTGCAGGCTGCATATTAATATGGCTGGAATTGATATGCAACTTCAGTAAATGTATTTAAAAGAACAGGCAGACGTGTGAAGAACGCATTATGATTAGCAAATGACATACAAAGACCTTAAACCCAGAGCATGCTGACATCTTCAAGGAGCAGGTAATTTAATCTCTACAGGGGCCATCGATCCCTTTTGACAACCAGCAGCGATATGTAGATCAATGTTAATGTTATTAGTCTGTGTGGTATTGCTGACAGAATGGAAGGCTGCAGATTTATGAGAGAGAAGTACTTCTTAAGAGATCAAGTGGATTATGTGTCGCATTGGCTTTAAAAAGAAACAAAATCTGCTATTTTTCACCATGCAGTAAAATCATTATGGTACCTGATTTTTTTAAAAAAAAAAAACATCATGGACATTCATATGTTTAAAGGAACACAAAGGTTCTTTTTTGTTCCCTAAAAGTGCGACCCTAATTAAAAGGAAAAGAGTCATAGCACTCTATTGTCTGCTTTGGGTTCATTTAAACAATGATAGGCAGTCCATGAGTCACAGGCATATAGTCCCATTTAAAAAAAAACCCATCCAAATATTTTAATAATACAAACACAATTTTTAAAAAGAACATATACATGGTCTACTTTTTTATGATATATTGGGCTAGAAAGTAAGTTGGTAGTTTGTGATATGGCCTATTATTGAATCAAACCAAGTCATAATATGGTTGATCTGTCTAGGCATAGCTTGTTAAGGAAGCCAGAAACTGTGACTCCTTAACCCAGGTTTACTGTGTGGTTTTAATTCAGCCAGAATTTTGCAGTTAGAAATGGCAATTTATAACTAGGTGTCTGTGAATGAAGAAAGAAAAAAAAATGTTTAGCCTGCTGCTTAAAAAGGAGGAAAGGAAATGCATAAGGGTCCCTTAAAGTCTCTACTGTGTTGTTCAGCAGCTTCACGATTTCAGATAGAGAACACTGATGGGGAAGAAGGCCTGACTTTCCACTTACCTAAAATCTACAGTGACAAGCAAACAGAGACTGATTGCCCTGCATATTGTCATCAAGGGAAAATGGTAACATTTTTAGTGCTCTAGTCTTTGGACTTTGGCAAATGCCCAACATAATTACCATTCCCTGGAGCTATACCTGAATATGTTATATTTGTTCATGTCTCTCCTTTGTATCTAACTGCTTCTAGAATCTGTAATATCAGATGAAGTTAGTAGATTGCTAATTGCTTTCCCATAGCCCTAAGCTTATACAAGCACATGTCCCCTGTTATGACTTGGTCTAGGTTACTGATTCTTCTGAGGTGAGAGAGGTTGAAAAGGGAACTTTTTGTGCTCTGGCTACTTTATTGTATTATTCCAGACCTTATTTCTCCCATCTAAATTCAAATCTGCAAGAACCTGTTTATCATTTGTATCCTCCCTCTACCCAAGTCTCTGAATGTTTTACAGCAATAATAAAAACATAATCATCATGATCCATTAAAACAATAGGACAATCCAATAAAATGTGCAATAAAATTAACAATTTAAATGACTTTAAAATCAATATTAAAAATGACCTGAGACAGGAAAAACAGCATTCTAAAAGTTCAGTGAAAAAGTATTGTTTTAGCAACTTCCTGAAGATTAGTAGTGTGGGATTATTTTGAACCTCATAAAACCTGAACTCTAACTCTCTCATACCTAATATCCTCATGTCCAAACCACCCAGAATCAGACAGGATGGATTCTAACAGAAAAAAATGTCTCCCTTGTAACAATGTCCCAGGTCTTAAATGTTTTATGGGGCATAACCTCAGAAATCTAGCAGAAGCCCTAATCTAACAGTAAAACAAATATATGTTGCTTTCATCCATCAGCAAGTAGATTCAAAGCATCCCTAAGCAGAGCACATTGCAATGATCCCACTTTCAGGTAATGGATGCAGGAGTAACTGTTTTGGATATTCTACTTTGAAAAGGGCTGTAATTGCAACTGGTATGCCAGTCAAAGGGGAGGCAGTCCCCCTAGATACAATCTCCATCTACTGTTCAAGCAGGCATGAATCCATTAGAGAAACCTCGAGTTACAGAATTGTTCCTTCAGGGATAGTATGACTCCCTCAAGAATTACTTTTGGAGCCAACATGGAGCCAGGATTCGGTTTCAATCTGTTTTATTCCTAACTTCACAGCCTCTAAACACCAGATAAGAGCATTCACTACAATGTTCTGTTTAGCCTGAAAGGCACACTTATAACTTGATATCATAAATATATTATATATCACCCCACAACCCATGGGTTCTCCCAGTAGGTTCATATAGAAGTAAAACAAATGGGAGGGGCAGAGCTAGACCCTGTAGCACAGCACAAAGGTTGCAACCACTCATTTATCAACCCAGCAACTGGTACAAGGAAAGAATGGAATTGCTGCCTAGAAAAAAAAATAGAACCACTGTAGAACAGTCCTGCTAATCTAAACTCTCATGTTTGGTCCAGAAGATTTATGATATCAAAAGCAACTGAGAGGACTAACAGAATCAGAAGGGCTGCCCTCCCTTCGTTTAGGGCTTGACTGAGGTCATCCATAAGAGTGACACATGCAGTTTTTGTTATGAAATTCAAATGAAAGTGATCCAGATATTTTGCTTCATGCAGGATTTACTGCTATCAATAGCTCATCACCTTCCACAAAAGCTTCCCTAAAAAGACTGTGTGGAACTTGTCCAACGTGGTTGAATTGCAAGATATTTTTAGAGCTGAAGCAACACATTCCCACAGTTGGTTACCATTGCTCAGATTTTTTTTACGTGGTGTATAGCTCCCTCAAATAGATCCATGTGCTGATCCAGATCCACTATCCACTAAATTTGAATCTCTTCTATCTCTGTAGGTATAGATGAAGCTTCAGAAAAAGTGACAAGGATTTCATACACACAAAAATATCTTGTATCTGTTAGCCTATGACATCAAGCATACCTTGCAGTTTTTATAAATGCAGTGATTTATACTTCCTGCTGCTTCCCTTGCAAAAAGACCTGGAATAAATCTTCTGTGTGGGCTTGGCTATACTTTTGCCTCAGAATGTTTGACCATTTTTTTCTCCAAGGGTAGTGATGACAAATACTCATTGCTTAAGCTTCTTCACCCCCTTCAAGGATCACTGCCTTGTTGTGGCGAGGGGGCTTGCATAGCTCAGTGAAGCTATGAGCTATGCCATGCAGGGCCACCCAAGATGGACAGGTCATAGCAGAGAGCTCTGACAAAA
>JANHJO010006736.1:33301-43363 GCA_032468235.1 Pseudoxyrhopus heterurus | reverse complement strand
GAAGGAAGGGGGGGAGGGAGGGAGGGAGGGAGGAGAGAAAGAGAGAAGGAGAGAGGGAGAAAGGGAGGGAGAAAGAGAGAAAGAGAGAAAGGGTCTCATTTAAACTTCAGTGAAAGAGAGTAGGTATTGAAAATATTAAAGACATAATGAACTAATGTTTAAAAAAATATAAGAATTAATATATAATGGCATAACAAGAATGTGTCATGTTGAATTGAACAGAAAAAGAAAGGACTTTTAGTTATCTGTTTTCAGAATAGCATATAGGTAGGTCTTGACTTATGACCACAATTTCCATGGCTAAGCGATATAGATATAAAGTAAGATGTCATTCCCGGTTGCCATCATTAACCAAGAGATTAAGAGAAGGAAGTCCCAGGTAAACAGCATGGACGTGCTGCAGTGAGGTCTGAGAGGCCGGTACAGACTGTGCATGAGATGGGGTGGGGGGAACCCTGCAGTGCAGCACAAAGCTACAGCTGCTCTGGAAGACTTGTCCTTCCCAGCCCAGTAGCACACTATAAATCTGCTGTGCTTTGGCAAGTCTCAATCATCTCACCCAACCCAGCACCACTTATGACCGTAGGGACACTGCTACTGCCCCCACCTGGCTTATCTCCCCTGTATCTATTCCATTTTGGCTGCCTTCACACAATCAGGGCTGGATTCCAATCTTTCCCACCTGCCTGTTCACCCTTCCAGCTCCTCATTTATATTAGCAGCGGTTGTCCAGGAATTAAAAATCTAGCAACTAAAAATGTTTGCTATTTTGGCCCTCAAACTAGTACTCATGCAGCACTCAGGACAATATGAGATTTAGACACAGCTTTACAGAGGAAAACCCTAATGAGCTTATTATCTACAGTTTAGCACAGAAAGAAAAAGGAACCTCCTCTGCTCTGGAACCATCTGAAACTTTCTGACAGCTGAATCCAAGATTTCTAAGATTTCCATCAAAAGACAGAGACATTTCCCAAGAAGAAGTCAGGCAACTGGCAGTGAAAAGGACATGCTAATTTCTATCATACGTAACAAGGAGACAGAGTGGTGGCACAAAGTTAGGTGAGGCTCAGAGTAGTCTTAAGTAATTTCTACCACACAAATCATTAAACAAACAAAATTACTTCTCCTTTCCCTCCTTCTATCAGGGATGATTTAAATTCAACCAAATTACAGTCAGCTTTATGTCAGTTCAGCCATGCACTTTGGCTATTTATGATTAGCTGAATTATAATTTATTATGAAGTTGCTTTAGCTGGACTGCTTTATAAAATCTGCCTAGCTGTTTCTAATTGTGTCTACAATCATAGTTTTATGGTTTCTATTTGTAGCCTCAGCCTTTAATAAATAGATTATATAGCAGAAAATAAGGCTATGAAACAACAAACAGTAAAACATTATAAACAATAACTAAATTTAAGAGAAAGAACAAATAGTTAGCTGGCTAGTCATGAATGTCTAGTATATAAACCTCCCAGCTAGAATAGGTCCCAATAAATGGATATTTTAAGCCAGTTGAAATCCCTGAATATGAGACGGTGGTTTTGTTTTTTCAATGCAATAATGTATGGTAATCTTTGGTAGCACAGGAGCTAAACTACTCTGAACATAATTCATATATATTTTCTAGCCTCCCATTCTAGTATTCTTTTTAATGTGTCCCCTTTTTTCAAACCAAACTAAAAGCTGAAATCTAAACTTGGACTGTACTCTTTTACATCTAAACAATTGTTTATGAGCATCACTTAAAAACATAAAACCAAATGTTTCTGCTGAACCAACAGTCTTTTCTTTAAAAACTGGGAGGAAAAATATTTTCCATTATGGGGATCTTGTCAATAAAGATATATCAAGCTTTTAGATGCATTTTAAACTTGAATACACATCTGCTTGAGGTTAGGAACATTATCTCCCTACTTTGTAAAGAAATTCTGCAAGAGCAATCACTTTCTTTAGAATTTCCTCCCTCAGGAGAAATCTCCCGATATTTAGATTCCGTCCTAACCTTAGTTTTCACTAATTAATAGATTATATATTACATTTAGTTTTTACTTAGCAAAGCAAATGACAGCCTGATTTTTTAACCCACCTAAGCAGTACACAGGGTCAGTTGTATGTAATCTGATTTGGTCCCATTTGTGTACACAAACTGCTGCATCTGGAATTTATTTATTTAGCTTAGTCAAATTTATATGGCCATGTTTCTCATAAAACAAGTGACTGTGGGCATGACATAGAATTTATTCAGGACATCAGCACTCAGCATGATTTTTACCGTATCTTGGGTCTGGAAGTAGTTATAGTTGGAAATTTTATGCTTAGAGGAAAAAAGAAGGGCTATGAAACTTTATCTGTTTTAGACAAATACTACCATTTCTATTGTGCTTAAAGTTATATTCAGTTGTTTTTACAGTCTATCAACAGCAATTACAAAAGACAATAGAAACCCATCACCAGTTTTTGTTTATTTGTGAAGCATCTATGCATGCTAGAAGCACTTCACCACAACACCTGTAAGATTTTATTGCTACTTACAGTTACTAATGTTTAATAATTAGTCAAGGAAATTTAAAATCAAAATCCTCTGGGTATTCCCCTGATTTCAGTAGAAAGTAACACTCTAAAAAAATCAATATATTTAAAATGGGTTTTTTAGAATAAAAGGGCTGATTTGCAGGTTCGATAGTAGAAACTGTCAGGAAATAAGCTATGTTTGATCAATATTAGTTGAAATATCTAGGCTACATCTTTTTAAGATGCAAAAATCTAGACAAGCAGTAGATGGCAGCAAACAGATACAAAACACTTTCTTGGCTGCCATCTAACAATTTTGAACTTTTGCAGCCTAGTTTTGCAAGCCCTTTACATACCCAATATTTTCCCCCTTTCCTTTTCAGACTTCAGTTGTTGTTCTAAAATTTAGAACTTAAATACTTCAAAAACTGGAATAAAGCTTCCTTCTGCTCTGACTGTTTTAAATATCCATGTGTACAGATACATTTTAATTTTACTATATTGAGCTTCATAAAAATATCATTCAAAGCCATCTGCATCAATGATCTCTGGCTTCCAAAATGGCAGCTGTGACTGGTTGATACTGCCCCTTTTTTATCCAAACTCCTGTTCAAAAGGGGTGGGACTTTGATCATCAGATTAGACCCACATTTTGAAGTTAATGGCCATCACTGTGACAATTCCTCCTTAAATTGATAAAACATGATAACTATGTAAATTAAAATACTATTGTAGGAAGTATTATCTGTATGAAAAGCAAAGCTTAAATAACTTTACCTGAAAAAAAAAGATGGGATATAGAAATGATGAGGAGAATAAAGAGATAATCATGTAAAAAGAAAGAAGAAAAAATTGAAAACTCAAAACAAACTCCAAGAAATCCCAGGCTAAGAAATGTCACTAGTTTAGGAATCCTTCAATATAACAGTCATAATTTGAATTGATACAATTCAGTATAATATACTTTATAAATATTGGGTTAAACCCAGACCATTCAAAATCATACTAGCTTGTCTCCACGAATAGTAAGATATAAACCATGGTTTACAAACTAGAATAGTTGGATTCACTGATTGCACTAAGCCAAAACTGAACTGTTATAAATGAATAAGACGTATAAACCTAGCCTAGTTTGTGTGATGCATGACAGGGTCTGATTTACCTTCTCATAATGAAGTGCTAGTCTAAGTGGTAGAAAAGAACATTGCAACTTAATCCTTTTGTATAGAATAAAGGCTTATTTCTAACAAAATCCATGACAACATGAATTCCAGTGACAAATAGAATTTACCTAGTATTCAGGGACGTGATCTAGGCCATCAAAGGAGAGATCAAAATGGTAGAAGCCACTAGGGCAGGGCTGTCAAATTCCTGGCCCGTGGGCCAGATATGTCCCATGCTGGCCACACCCACGCTCTGTTTAGCGAAGGGAGAAAAAGTCATTATATTTCAAGTAACGCTGCCATGACAACGTGAGATTAACACCCCTGCACTAGGGAGCTGAAACTTCAGCCCTGTTTAAAGTGTGTCTTTTCTATTGCATGCACATGCTAATGTGTCTACTATTTTCACGTCATTTATATCCCTTCCCTATTCTCCTTTTCATATTCATTGTTTTCTGCAATAAAGAAATAAAACCTCTGTGAAGAAGTTAGGAGATTGTCCTTACTTTTTATTTTTTAATGCGAAAGCATGTTAAGAAATGTTTTAACATTGGCCTTCTTGTAGCATACTGGGCTCTTCACACAGAGATGTTTCTCTATTTTGCACTTCCAAGAATGTTTACATGCCAAGGAACTCTCACTCCAATTTGCTTTGAATAATGCTATAATACATTTTTCTCCTCAATTTCACACTTTCCAAAGCACTGCTCAAGCTGGGAGATCTATTTTGATTTGCCTCTTGGTTTCAGTGTAGATGAAAAAATATAAGTATGTACAATTTGAATAAATAGGACTCACATTTTTCTTAATCCACGGTTTTCGTCCATGGATTTTATTATTATTTTTTAAATGAAATTAATTTCTGTCTCCTAATGCCCATGTACAAATACGCACATATAAATATGCAAATATTTATAGCAGTTGGTTCTCCGTATAAAATATATTAAACAAAGGAGGTTTGGGGAAGTTTTAATCTTTCTTTTCTTTTCGTTACTTTTGCATTTTAATATTTAGTATCAGATGAAATATATTTAAAAGAAGAGACCAGCATTTACTAGCTTTATAAATTTTTTTTTAAAAAACCACACTATTAAAACAAATCAACAGCTCCAAGCACAGATGATATCTTATTTTTTAAAATAGCTACATCAAACAGATAGACAGCCTCTATTTGCATAAATCAGTCCTGTCAGATGGTGTGTTTTTAGTTCAAGGAGAGGAAATTAATTGCAAATGCCATGTAGATAATTTGTGCTACAGGACCAGACACTTAGGATTAGGATTTTGGTTAAAAGGACAAATCTTAAATTAATGCATTTTCTTCCCATTAGGGTTAAGCATAGAGCTACTTCTCAGTGGGGTATTAATTGCTTCTCTTTGGCAAAACTCTTTCTAATAAGGATGCACTGGAAGGGGTATACCATCAGCACAGTGTGGAAAGAATTAGATATTCAGCACCTGGTTTGTACCAAAGCAGATTCCATGGTGGGGTACTTTGTGTGCCACTTTGAAATCTGAAGCGGGGGGGGGGAAGTATTATAATAATAATCCACCCCACCCTATGAAAGACCCCAAACACTCCTTGCATTTATTTCAACAGCATTTATTTATTTCAAGGGATCTGGAAATGGTCATTATTTTCACAGTGCCATAAAGTATCAAATATGGGTTTGCATAGTTATTTTAAATTTCAGACTCATTCAATAAGCTGAAACAGGACCTTGATGTGATTAACTAGAAATATTGACAATGTACCTTACTGCTAAACATTGAATGAGGCAGTTTAACCATTCAGGTAAACTTTAAAGAGAAAAAGAAGGTGAAAAACAGCACCAAAACAGATTGGTTCAGTGTTCTCCTTTCTCCTTTCTTGCACTCAATGAGGCCTAGGATGAACGAAACATTTGTGTTCTTGTAAACTTGGTTACCATAAATTCGCTTCAGGGAGACTCTTACAATGAACTTGCCTGGGAAGTCTGATAAAATGGATGAGATCAATAGCAATAGCTTACATACCGCTTCACAGTTCTTTACAGCCCTCTCTAAGCAGTTTACAGAGTCAGCATATTGCCCCTAACAATTTGGGTCCTCATTTTACCCACCTTGGAAAGATGGAAGGCTGAGTTAACCTTGAGCCTGGTGAGATTCAAACTGCCAAATTGCAGGCAGCCGGTAGTCAGCAGAAGTAGCCTGCAGTACTGCATTGTAATCACTGCGCCACCGCAGCTCTAAACAGAATCCATATATTCTATTATCACATATTTTAAAATTGAAATGTTGTGGAAGGGGTTGCACCACCTACAAAGATAGCATAAAAAAGGGATTTTTATGTAGAAAACTTTCTTATACTGTCCAAACATGGAGATGATAGGAAATGTGCCTAGATAGGGATCAGTGGCAGGTGTTTCCAATTAATAATATTAACTACAGCAGTGGGACAGAATACCCTTCATCAATCTGAGTCTTTTCAATATGAAAAGAGGTGGGAATAAGTCTAATGAGTGACCAAACATGTCACACTTTGGATCAGTATTCTTCAGAATCTTATCTCCTGAAGGAACTGGCTCTTGACAGAAATCTCTCATATCTTTTCATTGCAGTCAAAAGCTAAGCCATATGTACCCCAAAGGTTTGCCTGTTGCAGTAAACAGGTATAAAACCTATATCTAGGCCAGTGCTCTAGAGTAGGGGTCCTCAACCCTGAGGCCATGAACCAGCACTGGGCCATGGCATGCCAGCAACTGGGTAACACAAGCAAGTGAAGCTCCGTCTGCAAAATATAGGCAGCATGTGAAACCATGCACCCTCTGGTCTGTGGAAAAACCTCTCTCCACAGAACCGGTCCCTGTTGGCCAAAAGGTTAAGGGATGCTGCTCTAGAGTTTAAATTCTAGGCTTTTTCACCCACTGCTCCTTGTCAGCTGTTCTCTTCAAGGCCATGGAGGAAGCTGGGATTTGTTGACTTAATAGCCTGGGGAATATAGATTCGTGTCTTAGCAACTTTTCTTGTAACAGTATGAAGCTCACTATGTTTTTGTGGTAAGCATTGAAGAAGGCTTGATGGGACCTGAAACTCCTCCTGGGATCCTCCCAGCTACTTCTTTGTCTGGGTTGATATTTCATGTATTAAAATGCATTCACTTAAAATTATCCCCAAATAACACCATAAAACAGCACATAGGTTTATATAAAGAATATTGGCATGAATACCAGAAAACTGATTAGAATATGGTCTCAGCAATCAACAAATACTCACCAGATATTTTGGATGGTAAGTCCAAGAATTTTCAGCTGTCATGGGAAAAGACTAGGATCCCTAGAAACTGTACTGGGAGGAATAAAAAAAGGAGGCAAAGCTTTTTAGGATTTGGATTTGGATTTGAATAGAATAGAAATAGAATAGAAATGTCAAGATGGAGCTAAAAGACTCCTATATGCAAGAGAAACAGCTGCTCAGAAAGGTCTGGCTTCTGGAAAACATTTATGCAATTTTAGGCCCTTTTAGATAATTATCTTTTTTGTCATCCAATCCAGGTTAAAACACACCAAAAAATTCCTTGGACTATCTTTGGATTTATTTCGGATTTATGGTTGAGTAGGTGTGAAGAAAGTGACTCTGAAGGAGAAGGATAGAAAGCTTGTATGGATTTGACTTAAAAATGAGAGGAGGAGAGGAGAAATTGGATGCCATCTCCTGTTTGTTTCTCATGCTACAAACAGGAAAAGAAAGAAAGAAAAATATTTGAGAGGCAAAGCCATGCCCTCTGTTCTCTTTTTGTCTTCCTGTTCCTTCCCTGAAACGCTCTAACATCCAAGCTGTTTGGGGAACATCCCTAGGGACAAACCGTCAGGCTGTAGGGCCATCTGAATCTTTAAAATCTCTTTACTGTCTTGAAATTACATTGCCTAGAAAGGAAACAACTGAAATATATTTGAATGGCTTGTGGTGGCAAGACCTTAGATGCAATGTGATTTGATTATGAAAGGGTTCATCTCACACAAAACCCAGGACTGGACTTTCATCTCATAAGCCTCTTAGAATAAAGAGCAAAACTTAATTAGGATTCATTTGAGATGCAGCAGCTATAGAAATCCCCCCCCCCCAAAAAAAATGCTGCAGGCAAGGAATGTTTTATATAGGTACATTTCTCCTCTTTTTTTTTCTTTTTAAAGACTGAAGTGAAAGTGGTGGATAATATAAATCATACTGGAATATAGCAAAGACGTTCTGGATAAGGTTGCAGGATAGCCATTGGGCTCAGGTCAAAAATATATTTGGCTTTTTAAGAAAATTGCAGTCTGACACTTTTAATTATTCAGTTTTTACACATTGCTTTGGACTTGTTTTGTGATAGATATGACAGCCACCATTTGTCAATTTCATTGAACATAGAGTGAATAATGTACAAGGAATGAACTTGTCTTGGGCATAATTAGCAAGCTTGGTTACTATTTATGGATTTGTTAGATCATCATTTCTTTGGAGTGTTAACTCTATTGAAAAAAAGAATACAAGAATCTACTTACCAAAGGAAATAGGTGGATGGAGAACATTGCAAGTATACAAGACAGTTGAAAAACCAAAAAGGACATTGGAAGTATTTCTGAAAGGCAATGAAGAGGAGGATGCACTGAAACTGGTACACCATGAAGTTTTACTGAATACCAAAGAGACCAAACTGGCCTACATGAACAGATGAAAGACAAAATAAAGAATAGAAAAGAAACACAACAAGGCATAGTATTACATGGCCAGTACATTTAAGAATAGAAAATCAAGCAGATAACAACAAGATCTGGCAATATTTATGATCAGGAAAATTGGAAAAAAAGGACAGAGCTGGCTGAACAAGTCCAAGCCTTAAGAACAAAACAATAGAAAGTCAGAATTAACAGCAAGGGATAGCAGATGTCACCCCTACAAAGAAGCTGAAGAAATAATGGATCACCTAGTCACCTGCTGCAAGAAGATTGCACAGACTGACTACAAAGAGTAGCACGACAAAATTGCAAAAATGGCACATTGGGATATCTGAAAAACATACTGTTTATCTGAAAGAAAAACTGGTGGGACCACAAAGTAGAGAAAGTAATAGAAAATAAAGAACCTAAAGTGCTCTGGGACTTCAGAATTCAAACCAAAAGTACCTGCCATATCACACCCCAGACTTAACAACTGTTGATAAGAAAGAAAGAAAAAGTCTACTTTATGCCCAGAACTGGAAAAAAAAATCTATATCTACACCTACAAGCTTAATAAACAAAATTATGGAATGTGCAGAATTAGACCAACTGACTATGTTAATAAAAGGGAAGGGGAATCAAATTTTTACTTGACTTGGGAGACATGGTACAAATGGTTAGAGAAAAGGAGAATCAGAATGGAAAACAGGAGAGAATACGAAAATGAGAATAGAAGATAAAATAGAATGGCTATTTATTCTTTGATAAACTGTTAAGTAAATGGTAAGAGTAAGTATTTTTGTTATTATATTGTAGTTAAGTATATGATATATATATACTGTATATACATATATATATATATATATACGAGTATGCATACATAATTTAAACTATTCGACTTTTTATTTTATTCGACTTTTGGTATTTTAATAGAAACTCATGCATTGGTGTGTAAAGAGAAATGGAAATGTAATGTCAAAAAAGAAAATGACTAATAAAAAATATAATAAAAAAAGAACAACATTTGCCTATCCCAGGTCCTTGGGAAGGACTCAACAGGTGGATAAAATGCCAAATGTAGTTTAAACATTTGGCCAACTGTGTGCTCAACCACAATAATAATTTTTGCACTCAAGATCAGCCCTGTGTACAGGGCACTGCTTTTATCTAGTCATGAAGTAACCAGAGTGTGAGCAACTATCTGAAGGGTCTCTTGATGTGTTGCAGTTCAGTTTTTTTTTTATTTCAAATAAATCAGCACAAAGTAGAAAAAAAAAAGAAAGTTCAGTTGTTGAAATGAGCAAGTGTAATATAACCAGAGATGACTACAGTCAATTATAGAATGGCCCATAGTCATAAAATATATATTCTGCACTATAACATAGCGGTAATATGAATTTTATAAAAAACAGCACTGGCTAACCACACAAGTGAGACAATGAGTTAGAAAATGTTATTCTTCTGAGTTTTGGAGAGAGTTTTTGACAGTGGAAATTTTGAAAATTTTAGAGATATGTTGTTCATATTTTTGTATTCTTCCAAAATGCCAAATTGCTTTAAAAACTTGAACGCCATGTTTCTTTTTGAATATTTGGAGGATCTTTGATTTCAGATTGTTACTTTATATTTTACTAGCTGATTACCCAGCCTTGCTTGGGTTTTTTTCGCCTCTTCCTCCTTCCTCCTCTTCTCTCTTTCACCTT
>JANHJO010006735.1:48354-59550 GCA_032468235.1 Pseudoxyrhopus heterurus | reverse complement strand
TATAAGCCGAGGGTGGTTTTTTCAGCCCTTTTTGAGGACTGAAAAACTCAGCTTATACTCGAGTATATACGGTATGTATGAGCAATAAATAATCTTAACTGGAACTTAATGCATGGTCTTCGCACCTGACACTATTAATTAAAATAAGAATGTGAACCTCCTCTTCTCATATCCAATCACAATCATGATGTACAGTATGAGAACCCCTGTCGCACATGAAGCTGCAATGAAAATATGCATAAACACATGATGACATGATTACTGGATTTAACTTTTAACTTTCGTTGTATGTGTATACTGTATATACAATGACAATAAATTTATTATTATCATTATAAAGCAACTGGAGTGGTAAGTAGTACATTACAGTACGGCTAAAATAATGAACGTTATGGAGTCATGAACAATAATAAACTGTTATCTCCACCAATGATGCTTTTAAACAAAAATAGATAATATTTTTATCAATTTTTAAAAAGTATTCTATAAAATCTTGATATGGAGAAATTTGCAATAGCCAATTCAATATTGCTCAATATCCTTCCCTCCCTCATAAAGTTTCTTTTTCCTACTTAAAAAAACAAAACAAAACAGCTGCTATATTATTATGTAATCCAGAGCAACTAAAATAGTCAAATCTGCATGTCTTACATTTAGGTGCCTTTCCTCAAATTCTAGGCTTGACTGGATTCCCATTCTTTAAAAGGTATGTTTTTCTTTAATTGTTCAAAAATATTAACTGAAGTCAAGTTGACAGCTGAAAAATTAATTAGCTAATCCCAGGAGTGCCTGATAAACACATGTGGTCATGGGAACATGCTTTCTTTTGACATCTAGAAGACAAAACACTGGAACAATGTTTCATGTTTAATTCCAGGAAGATATTTTATCTTTTTCTTCAAAAGTGAAAAGAATCCTTTATGTATGCAAAGCAAATTATAAGAAACATAATCTAATACTGTACTAGTAGGGGTAATTCAGCCCATGTTGTTAAATGGTTACCTTAAGAAATGGTCCTACGTCTCACAGAATGAGCCAAGAGCATTTTGGCAAGAGAGTTTAGCAGGAGAAATTAAGCTGAAGGCACTTTCTTCCTTTTCTTTTTCTCTCTTCTTTCGGCTTGGGCTACTCTCACTTCTGGAGCTCCTGAACAGAGCCAGCAAATGCGGGGAAAACATTGCTGTGACCTACAAAGTGCATGCAAGTCCTCGACTTACAATAATTTGTTTAGTGACTTATGACTGTTTTCACACTTAGGACCATTACAGCATCCCCCATGGTCCCATGATCAAAATTTGGACGCTTGGCAACTGATGGTGGATTTACGATAGTTGCAGTCTCCCAGGGTCATGTGATCACCTTCTGACAAGCAAAGGATGATGGAGAAGCTGGATCATTTAACAACTGCAGTGATTCACTTAACAACTGTGGCAAGAGAGGTCATAAAATGGGGCAAAACTCACTTAACAACTCTCTTGCTTAGCAATGGAAATTTTGGGCTCAATTTGGGTTGTAAATGGAGGCCTACCTGCATCGGCCTGAAGATGATCCAAGCTACACCTCCAGCAATTGAGGAGAAAATGAAGAGACTTGGAGAGAGTTGCTATATTGACTGTACCAGGAAACAAAAGAGCTATCTTGGGTTGGATACCTGAAGCTCTCCAAAAGAGGCAGAGAAGGGAAGACACCAAAGTTGAGGAAGAAAATCCACTTTGGTTTTAGCGACTGTTCCACTTATTTCAATGTAGAAAATAATACATTAATGGAGAGTTTGTTTTCTTTTACAAAAAGCTGGATTGGAATAATTGCTTGGGGAAAAGACACACTTAATCCTTTCTCTCTTCACTTTTCCCCCTCTGATTGCCATGGGAAGCTTTTTTTCCCCCTAACTGAAAAAAGTATACAAACACACAAGCGATACACTCCTCTCTCAAGTCTCGCCATTCTAATTGAGAGGTCCTCCTGGGATGCTATTTTTGTAAAAAAAAAAAAAATCACGGGGAGTTCCCATCTCAATCATCCTACATAATACCTAGGTATGATATGGTTTTAAAGTCCATCCAAATTAATGAGACTAAAAAGTGCCTAACTCTGTCTATAACCCTTTGTTTATAGAAATACCTTCTATAGAAGTACCTTCAGCTGCAAGCTCTTATGTCTTTCACCAGACACATTAACTTTCATTCTTGGCTGCCATACATTCTCTTTTAATGAAGCCTAGAAAAACCATTAACTGGAGAACCAGTCTACAGTTGCTACAACCTGTTATTCCAATTTAGTTCGTAGACTGGAGTTATGAAGCTTCATTGATTGCTTTCAGCATAACATATTTCAAGGGAGAAGAAAAAAGATCAATGGCTATGGAGTGAAAAACAAAGAGTGTAAGTGAAGAATATATCTTTTAGCAGTCAATTAGACCCTTGGTAATGTTCGGTGTCTCATGCCAAACACAGCACACATTACTACTTGATCTTAGCCAAAAGGTCGAGAAACTGTTGTTTTATTTTTCACCATCTTCATAAGAAAACAAGCAATGAAAGCCAAGGAATTGTTCACTACCTTCATAGATCTCAGTGAAGCTTCTGATTTTATAAACAGAGACAGTCGGTGGAACAAATTGGCCACTTTAAACATGGAACCCAGACTGGTTAAGGTTCTCGAAATTGCATATGGGTGTAAATGGTTCTCTAACTCAGAGTATACTTACCCATTAAAGATGTTAGACAGGGTTGTAGTCTATCCCCAGGGCTCTTCAACCTCTCTGTCAATGATATTATAGGAGTCCTGTATGCTTTCATATGCCAACGATCTATGATAAATTTATTAATATTCTTTTCAATGCTCAGGATATGGTTCTAATGGCACAGTCTCAAAAAGGTCTGAGAAGACTGTTGTGAAAGATAAATACCTACTGCATTCTCAAACTTCTAAAGCAGGGATGTCCAATCTTGGCAACCTGTGGACTTCAACTCCTGGAATTCCCCAGCCACCCATACGGGCTGGGAAATTCTGGGAGTTGAAATCCACAGGTCTTAGGGTTGCCTGCTGTAAACATTAATTTATGGGCAGCTGGATGGGGAGCTACTAAAGAAGTGAATTCTTTCACCTGTTTAGGAGTGCCCTGTATTAACATCGGATTGTGGGCAAATATTTTAAAAGAAGCTCAGTGAGGGCTGAGGAAAGTATTAAAAATTATATAAATTATCTAATTTCTATTACCCAGGCACGTTGATCTCCATATTAAAAATATCTAGAGCAAAAATAGTCTCAATGCTGACCTATGTCATGGAACTTTGGGGCACTTCCTTTGAACAACTTCTGACTTGTTTTTTAAGAAGCAAACTGGGAAATATCAGCCTCCTTCACTTCATACACACCTATTCAATAATCAAAGTTTTTCTGTAAACTTTGCAGAGGATCCATTCAATGGACCCAAACAGGCTACCAAAATATGTTTAGCTGAGCAGATAAACGGAGCTCAATCCATCTTTTCTTATAGCATAGGTTTCCACCCAATATTTATTCTCAACTGCCTCCCTGGCACATGAACGTTTTAAATCAGAAAGTCTAACATATTCATGCTCAAATGTGCAAAATCATTTCCCAAACTGAAAAACACCTGTCAATACATTTGATGCAATTCCTAGAAGGGCCCAGTCTGGAGCAAAATTTGGCCAAAATGGGTGCTTCCATCACTTGGCATATCATGAAAGGATATGTATATGCAATGCTTCAGTCATCGAAGATCTCCTTCCTGGGCTGTAATGTATACATTGGGAGCAAAATTGCTAAATTTATAAATGAGCATTTCAGCTGTGGAATCTGTTATAGTGAACAAATTGGGGTATCATGTAAAAGCAATGAATTTGTCATGGACCAGAACTCTGACAACTCAGATATTGAGGAACAGGCTCCAGAACAGGGGTGTCCAACTCACGTCGTCATGGAAGCGTCACATGATGTTTCGGGACTTTCCCCCCCTTCACTAAACTGGGCATAGACATGGCCAGTGTGAGATGCATCCAGCTCGTGGGCCAGGAGTTTGACAGCCCTGCTCCAGAAGAACCTGTTGAATGTCAGCTCAGGAGACACAAGGCCAAGAATCAAACACAGGAGCAGCTGAAAGAGTAAGATGATTTTGATGAACTCCCAGTTCCAGTAGCACTGAGTAGATCAAAGAACAGAGCAATGTAATTCTATTATGCTCCTCAACAAGCAAGGGAGTAAATTTCTTGATTGATGACAACTGGCTGCCACTTGATTTTAGAAGCAGCTCTAACCCGTGTTCTTTTGCTGGAAACAATGTCTGAACTCTAGCTCTTGTATGATGTCTCTGTTCATGTAAGAAACCTTAAAACTCTAACCCTTGGACTGACTGGGAGCCCTGACCCACCTCTTGCAATTTTGGACTGATTCTGGACTATTCTACTGTGTGCCCTATTTGAAAACAATTCATTCAGGGAATCATCTAAGGCTGTTTTGGTTTGCACACTATTACCTCTTGACCTTGAGTAAACTCAGAGAAACCATAGCACCTGTGTGTGAGTCAGTAATGAAACCTGACGCAGAAAAGATATTGATTCTTTGTGTTTACCACATATATATTTTACCTACCTTATCCTCAAAATATATCTTGTAATTTACCTTTATTTTTTGGTATGGTTATAAGATCAATCAATAAACTCCTCCTTCTCATGCAAAACATAAATTGAGGAAATATGTCTCATATATAGATAGTCCTCAACTTACGACCACAACTGAGCCCAGAATTTCTGTTTTTAAGTGAGACATTGTTAAGTGAGTAACTGTTGTAAGTCAAGACTACCTGTAGTTTTTGGGATGGCTTCTTCTTGACTGTTGGCTAGCAACTAGTATTGCTCTACTTACTGATGAAAATTTATGTGACCAGTATTTATTTTATACATATCTGCCACAAGTAATCAAAAGAAAAAAAAGTCTATTTTAGGGGCATGGAATATATCCATTAAGAAGCATGCAGAGAACAATGGGAATCAGAGCATGTAATCAAGCAAATGTAAAGGCAAATACCTGATAGATTCATGGGAGACATCTGATGTTGGCATCTCTCAGGCAAGCGTGAAAAAAGATTGATGTTTGGAAAAATGAATATATTTTTGAATAAGGTGCCCTTGAGCATTTAGAGAGTAACTTTCTAGAGCAGTATTTCTCATCTCAACAACTTTAAGGTGTGTGGCTGGGGTCCCCAAGTCCTGGCAGGGGAATTCTGGGACTTAAAATCCACACATTTTAATATTCGTTTCTACTAAAAAATGATTGCCAAAATGGATGGACTTTGTTTTGCTTTCTTTCCTGACTCTTAGAGTGTTTTGATGCTGCAGAACAAAAGTCCACATGACAAAATATTTAAATACTAATATATTAAATATAAATTTAAAAATCCTCTGGGATTATAAGAATCTATCTATCTGATAGACGCAGAGCTGACTATTGAGTCTGCTAATAAAGCTAATAACTTCTTCATAACTGATGAACATGTAACCATCATTTAGCATCCAATGGGTTCTTCATCCCCATTGCTTATCTATTTCCTTCTATGCCACTTTTTGTAAGCAAATATCTTGTGTAACCTCCCCAACAACCAATAGTGAATGAACAAGACTTCCCTTCTTTAAAAAGATCTACCTCAGAAATTGCACTGCCCAGATTATAACTGCCATCCTGGGCCTTACTAGCCAAATGTTTTGTTCTCACAAGAAGGGAAGGCCTCATATTTTCAGCCCTGTCAAGCATGGCTGATATTTTCTCCCCACTGCTGCACATAAACTGTATGGCTATTTCCATCTTGGACATAGCTTTCTTCTCTTTGGCAGAGAAGGTCATTAGCTTAGAGGATTTGCTAGGCCCTGGACCTAGCAGGTCTGTTCAACCATGACAACTTTAAGACTTATGGACTTCAACTTCTAGAATTCCCCAGCCAGCATATCTATAGTATGGAAGCTGTCCTAGATCAAGGGTGTCAAACTTTCATTGAGGACCGCATCAGGGTTGTGTTTGACTCAGGGGGCCGGTGTGGGCATGACCAAGGTGGGCATGGCCAGCTTGACATCACTCGTGTTAGGGGTGCCTGTGGTGGCCCGAGTGATCTGCCAGAGAAAACAGGCTCCCGAGCTCCATTTTTGGCTGCGATGGTCTCCTGCAACCCTCTGCCAGTGAAAATGGAGCTAGCAGAGGCACTGTGCTAGCAGAGGCACTGTGGGCTGGTCCTTCACTGGTTTCCAGGGTGGCTCCACGGGCCAGATCTAAGCACCCCATGGGCCAGGTCTGGCCCCCGGGCCTTGAGTTTGACATGCCTGTCCTAGATTCTGCATTCCTGGATGACCATGGAGAACTGGCAGTCTCAGTGTCTCCCCACCACAAGTTCCTAGCCTCCTTTTGTGAGTCCAAATCTACATGGAATCATCTTCTCTTCTGTATCCATGTGAATAGGACAGTGTAATAACAATTAGGAGCTGTGGTGGTACAGTGATTAGAATGCAGGCTAATTCTGCCGACTGCCAGGATTTCGATTCTGGGTGGCTCAAGATTGACTCAGCCTTCCATCCTTCTTAGCTCGGTAAAATGAGGATCCAGATTGTTGGAGGCAATATGCTAACTCTGTAAACCGCTTAGAGAGGGCTGTAAAGCAGTAAATGCTATTGCTATTATTATGATGCCCCTGCCATCCAGTGCCCCTCTTGAATTTTTCAGGGCTGAAAAATTTCCCTTTCCAGATATGTTTGTTCCCATCTAGCTCAGTAGATGCATTCTGTCTACACTGCTGATGGTGCAGCCTGAAAGCTCTATATGTTGAACAAAATGTGGAGTCATAGCCACATTTTGACAATATTTTAAAGAAACCTTTTCCTAGAGAAAAAATTACATGACTATCCTTCATAAGAATTTTTTAAAAAATATTTGCAAAGACATTATATATTTTTTAGAAAAATAAAAACCCAGTTTTCTGAAACCATAGATTACATCTAGATCTTTACATTAGAAGCAGCCTGGTAGCAGCTTTTATTAAAAGGTGTATTTGCATTTGATCAAATATGCTCAGAAAAGGACAAGCCCTTTAATAAAAAATATGGTTAGACAAGGTTATGCCAAAACTTTTTTTTTTTTTGGTGCAATAGGCCAACATAGCTCTCTTTCTACAATATCCAGGTCTTTAACAGTGAATCACTATTTTTTTGCAGAATGGTACAATCATTTATGGCCACAATTATTTTGAAACATATTATGAATGGGAATTGAATTGGGGTTAGTTCAGCCAGTGTACATGAACCTTGGCAACTTCCAAATGTGTGAAACTCACCTCCCCAAATTCTCAGCCATAACTAGACTGACTGAGGAATTCTGGGAGTTGAATTCTATGCATCTGGAACTTGTCAAAGTTGGAAACAGTGCCTTAAGCAGCACTGCATATCTTTGCATATCCTAGATTTGAAATACTGCCTTTAAGCGAGTTGAGTAATATTATATCATGGAGTCTGGAAATATAAAGAAGCCAGTGAAGTAAGATATTTAATGCTCCAATTTGTACAGATAATCATTTAATTTCTCCTCTATAGCCAAGTTCTATACAGGTTCTATCTATTTTTACTTTTTATCCAGTTATATATTTTTTTCAGTTGTCAACTCTTTTGATGTTTGCACCCTGGTTATTATAGAACTGTTTATTCTGTGTCAAAAGGTTAGAGTGCATTTCTTTTTGAAAATGTGGTCAATAAATAATTGGCCGATTTGTTTGATAAACATCATTGTTCTGATTTATTTTTAAGGGAGGATGGTTAATGTATAGAAAAATCTTTGGTGCACATTAGAGTGCAGGCTTGTATTCTAGTCCCCCTTCGTTTCATAGTTCTCATATATTATAAGGTCATCTATTATTTATTTTGCAGTTACCATAAAGTCTGAACATTTGCAGCGCCCATGAGTAATTGACAATACAGACTATCAACAATAAATCTCTGCTTGGGAGACTTTATTTCCCCCACAATATCACTGCTGGCTAAAAATGTGGCAAATGAGGATTGAAAACTTGGCTCTCAGTCTTCTTGTGTACAAGATAAAACAAAGAGGCGGTTGGAAGTTGAACTATATTAAACAATATTATTAAAATAAAATGGGATTTAGCCAGAACTGCAAACTTTTTCCTTCAATTCTACCAGTTTGCCTCTCAAATATGAATAGATTGCCATAGATAGTCCTGAATAAAGTTAAGAGAATGATTGAGTGTAACTTTTACAATGATGAATATGAGCCACATATGGAAAAAGAAAGGACAGCCTGGCAACCAAATGTAGGTTAGTCCACTCTATCATGTTCCCTGTAGTTACACAAGCTATGATTGTGGAAGTTGAACCTTAAAAAAGCAAGACAGGAAGAAAATTGTCTTGCTTGAGCTGTGGTGCTGGAGAAGGTTCCCGCATATTCCTTGGACAGCAAAGGTGAATAACAAACAAGTACTGGAGAGCATAACCCCAGACACATCACTGGAAGGCAAGATCTCAAAACTGCACTCACTTATTCTGGTCATATCATGAGTGGGAATTCACTTGAGAAAGCAATTATGCCTGGAAGAGTTAGTGGTAAATGGAAACCAGGCCGCCAACAAACACGGTGGCTGGACACTATCAAAGCTAACACCAGCCAGAGCATAGAACAACTCAAAGAAGTAGTGCAAGATCAGAAGATGTGAAGAGACATGGCCCACGCCAAGAGTTGTACATGACTGAATGTATAACATCATCATCATCAACTCTTATGAGGAATTGATATGAAAAATAATTTATAGTCCTCCTAATCTCTGGCTTAAGAGGAATATATTATTTTTCAGTGTCAAAACATGTGAAGAATGATGGTTAGTAGATTTAATCTTGTAGACTTAAATCTTTAAAGCTGTTGCTTCCTCCCTCTCCCCCCCTCCCCCCCTGTGCTTACACTGACTTCTAGTAAACTTCTATAGACTTGGTGACCGTAAATATCTTGACTTAATCCAGAAGGCCTAGTAAAATCTATCCATTTCTTTGCTTGGAAGCAGAGCTAGGAATTCCACAGTTGCAACTGGCTTCCCAAAATCTATGCCTCTGGCAAGGTTGCAGGACCTTTATCTCCTGCAGAATTTTCAATAATCAGCCTAATGTTTGAGAAGCTGGAAGCAATTCTTTATGCAATTCAATAGGGAAAATTACATTGCTAGATGTCTTACATGCCAGCAGCCGCATCACTTGGATCCAAGGATATCCATAGGGCAGGGTTCTCCAACCTTAACTTTAAGATGCATGGACTTCAGTTCCCAGTTTTATCTAGCTGGCATGCTGGCTGGGAAATTCTGGAAGTTTAAGTATACGTATCTTAAAGTTGAGATTGAGAAATGCTAACACGTGATAGAGAAAATAAAAAAGATGGCAGCCATGATGGTTGCTCATTCTGTGTGCCACTGCTGCTCGTATGCCGGGTGCTGAGTGTGTTGCTTAGGGGTATTGTGTGACTATAAGCTGCCATGGGCATTCGACATGAAGAACAGCATTTCTACTCAAATCCCATTTTTAAGAAGTCCAGATAAATTTGAGACTGAGGCAATTACGTTCTCCCACTACCTCACCCCCCAAAAAAAATCTCACAGCAATTCAGAAAAAAATGAGGGGAAATCTAGTGTCAACAATAAGTGAGCACAACAGGTTCCATTAAGTTTAATGGCCCTCTTAGGATGTGTGATAAGACTGGCCCTGCCTGAGGCAAGTTGAATCTTGGGGGACAGGCAGTGGGTTCAGGGATGGCAGAACGAGAGAGCACTCTGGCATGCCTGCCCTTGCCAGCTGGCTGGCTTTCTCTACTCAAGAGAAAACATAGCCAGATTGCTCTAGTCACCAGGGAATGGTAGCCATATCTAGAAGTGCCAAAGCTGCAGGTGCAAAACGAAAAGGGTTTTAGAAGACCTCTTTAAATAGCATTTGGTGAAGTAGCTGGCAATGGTCTTACAATTCTCCTGGCCTGTCATTCCAGTTTCATGCTCTGTGGAAGGACCCTTGAGAGAGAGTTGGTAGAAGCTGTGTGAAGAACTGGAGAGGAAAAGGAGGAAGCTGAAGAGTAAGGAGTAGCCCCTGCTACAGCTTGGATATGATGGTGAATTTACAGGAGGTACAGAATTTGGAGTGGCAGGAGGTGGCCCTGTCTGTTTGCCTCCAGACTTACATGGTAAGCAGCTGAAATGGAGAAAGGAAGCTCACATCTGCATGGTGTCACTTTTGATGAGAACTGTTTCATACTAGGATCTGCAGGTCCATTGTCATTAACCTAATCAGAATAGTTTGTACCATTCATTTCAGCTGCTGAATATAGGTAGTAAGTCCTTGACTTATAACCATTCATTTATTGACGGTTCAGAGTTGTCACAGCACTGAAAAAGGTGACCTATGACCACTTTTCAAACATGCACATGATCATATGATCAAAATTTTACTGCTGTTGTAACTTCAAAGAGTCACTAAACAAATGGTTGTAAGACAAGGATTACCTGTGAATGATAGAATGAGACTGAGAGATTATTAGGTGATTGAATGGGGGTTTGTACACAGGTTTTTCCAATCTTAGTCCAGATCTCTAACCATTACACTGAATTGACTTGCTACAGTTAAAGATGAGGTATTTTCTAAGATCCAGGTTTCACTTGACTGGCAATATTCTGTTGCTTCCACTGTATCAACATAACTCTGTATAAATAGCTACACTATGTAATGGCCTGCCATTATACAGAGCAGCATTCCTCAACATGATGCCTAGATATATTGTACGAAAGGTACTTTTTCCAGGTGGCCTCAATGACTCTCTAAAAGAATGCAAATGACCAGCAGTCTGCAAGGAGTATAAATCCTTCCATTCCTCACCATCCACTCAGAGCTGAAGAAGCTTCTTGGATGAGAAGAGAAACGTCTTCAAAGAAAAACCCAGGAAGTCCAGTTGTCTCTTGAAAAAGCACCTCTGGGACAATCATGACCTGGATGACTGAGAATCTCCATAGATATCACCTCTATGAGAAATTTTTAGGCTTAGAGATTCTAATTAGGAATATCTTCATACTGACAGCAAGTTATTACACAAGCACTGTAAAGAAAGTACACATTTTTTCATCTTCAGCAGCACTATTTAAAACATACATATTCAAGGTTGCTA
>JANHJO010006735.1:0-15642 GCA_032468235.1 Pseudoxyrhopus heterurus | reverse complement strand
AGCAGCCATCAACTTTGAGGTCATCCAAAAGAATCCCACTTACTGTCTAACTATGACATTCATGCCACTCCATTTTCTGTGTTTACATTTTTCATTTTTCTGGTGTTATCCCTTTCCTTATCCCACAGCATTACAATTTCTGGACAGGCATTAGAAGTTCAGAGAAAAAGAACCATTCCAGCAAATGTAATGTTTGCAAAATTGCAATTGCAAAAGCCTAGTGTTCAAGATCAGGAGGGCTGATTATGGCTTTAGGCTCATGTCATTGTTACTATTGCTACAAATGAGCATATATAGTAATTGTTTTAATATCAGATTTCAGCTAAAAATCCATTCTTATACTTACTTTTGTATCTGAAAAAAAACAGTACATCATCATGTGTAGACAAGTATATATATTTATATACACACACACATACACACACACACATACACATATATATGGAAGCCAAAAACGCTCACTATGTGTTTGCATGCATAAACACACTTTTATCTTTCTTATCATGCCAGTTCCAATCCTACTCTATTTAGTATGGACAAAACGAAGCAGGCTGATGACATGGGAAGTGCTTTTATAGGGAATAGGCAGGCAAGCCTCATCCCCCCACCAACTCCCCCATCCTTCACATTCACTTTCACAGCTGTGGCTCAGACATTCAAATACATCTCTTTCCCATCTCCAGCAGACGTGCAGATTTGGGCACAAATGCAACAAACCGATTTCCATTCTCCCCCCCCCCACTTTCCTCCACGGGATGGAACGTTTTTCTTCGTTTAAAATCAAGCAGAAATTGCTTTATAAGAGGTCAAAAACAAATATGGAATTAGCATCTTCTCAGGTCAACTTCAAGCTGGAAATTCCAGGAAGATTTTTCCAGGTAACAAAAGCACAAAGGCAACTTCTGTTCTTTAGAGCAGGGGTATCTAACCTTGGAGACTTTAAGACCTGTGGACTCACAGAATTTTGGGATTTCTTAATGTGCAGTAGTTAATATTTTATTGTCCATATACAAGCTCAGCCATTGCATGCTTTATCCACGCAACACATCTTCTTTAGTGTTGCATGATAAAGTAGGAAGAAATCACCACTACCTTTTCATGGATCAAAATTTTCTCTTTTCCTTGTATTTTCCTGTTCTTTGAAGATGCTTTTATTTTAGCTGTTTTTCCTCTTTTTATTAAAGATTGTTTTTAATCCATTTCTTGTAAAATTAATTGCTTTCCCAAAGGATGGTGCGAGGTGACTTCTCTAGTCAATGTTTCTAATGATCCAGAGTCTTGAGTGATGATAGAATGTATCTCATTTTCTCAGCTGTACTTCTTGTACTTACTTGTAAGATGCACAGGCTGTGGGATCCTCATGTCTCACGTACAAAGATACTAAATAAAAGGCAACTCCCTGGAAGAAAGATGGTACTAGTAGCAAAAACTACCAAGCTCCTTATACCAAGGCAAGCGTAGGAGATGACCAGGCTGAGCGTGGGGGTGGGGTGCGGAATCAAACATATCATCAGTCTGGAGTCCCTAAATCCCTGAAAGAGACCTAAATCCAGTTGCCCTTGAAGTCTGTTGACTGTTATCTGGCATGACCATTAGTAGATCATTATGTATAAATTGCGTGGAATAAATTCACAGTGCTTTTGAACTCTACCCTAGCTCCTGGTTTCTTGTGCCTGACAGCAGGAGGTGGAAATAAGAGGATAAACCAGAAAGTTTTGAAGAAAAAACTTTGAAGCTTCCAAGTTTTCACTGTATGAGCTCATCCTGCTATTGAACAGAACCGATAATATTCTGTGCAGGAGTATAATTAAGCAGCACCCTCATTAATAGGCAATGCTTATCTGCTATAGCCCACATTGCTTCAATTTTGGGAATGTTCCTTCCTTTTCTATTAGATTATTTGAACCTGTTTTGACAAAGTAACATTGATCTCATGGATGTAATTCCTGACAATGAGGTATGTTAGAAATTCTGTGCATAGTATGTATATGTTCAATCAATATGCTTAGTAGTCATTTTTATGCAAATATATTGTTGCCTATGCTCTTAGAGTCAAATAGCATATTACAAAGAAAACTTTAAAATCTTCCATTGATAATTAACCGTAACCAGTAGTGTGCAGGAGCCAGCTTGTATTGGTTAGCAATAGCCTATTGTTAAATTTTCTGGAAGTTTGCAAGCCCACTGAGAACAGAACTGAATCATGACGTCTAGTACATTGATCAGCTGTTTGATGGCAGAATTGGTTATTAAACATTTACCAGCTTACCCCTGACTGTAATCTTCACTTTCTGATGTGGTTGTAGTTAAACTGAACAAATCTAGGCGTTGTCCAGCAGAGGCCACCATAACTTATCATATACAGTAAGGAGAAAATGTGTAATTCTTAAGCAGTGTAGATCAGGAGTCTAAAGGGAATAGGTCTTTCTGATATTAAGATTGTTTTGTTTCCAAAACACCTTTTCAGGCAAGAATGTAGAATTCTTGAGAGCCTGAAGGATTTCAGATTGAACTTCAAGCAAGGAATCTTAATACACATTATGTAAAGTACAGAAGCAAAGATGTTCTCCAAAGTTAATGATTGGGGTATTAAAAGTTAATATTAGGTTATCTCTTATACTGAGAAGTATTCACGGCTTGGTGTGTATTTTAACTGCATTTGTCCAATCACTGACCTGTTAAGGTGGTAACATTAATGCAACAATATAATGGCTGTATAAGCAGACCTGGGTTAATGAAGGCTCTCTGGGCTAATGAGACAGATGCTCCCTTTTTTCTTTTTATCTTTTAAACGTCTCTTTTATTCACTTCAAACCAAGATGGATGGCAAATAAATTTAACAACAACAACAACAACTTCCAGCCTCATCCTTAAAACTTAAAGAGGTAGTGGCCATGAGGATCTTTGCACAGGTCCATCTTGTATATCAGTTGCACCCATTTCTAGAATGGGAGGCCCTTCAGATGCTCATGTATGCTTTAATCACTTCATGGTCAGACTACTGAAATTCATTCTGCTTGGGGCTGCCCTTGAACATCACCTGGATGCTAGGTGCTGTTTGAAATACAACCCAAACATCAAGGAATGCCACTTTGGAAACACACATTTTTTGTTGTGGCACCTGCCCTCTGGAATGCCATCTGTTCAGACATTTAAAAATCCTACAAGGGTTTCACAAAGCCTTGAAAATGTGGCTATGCTCTCTGGTCTAGATTAGGTTCATTGTGGAGCTCCTGAAATATATTTTGTAATGCAATGTGAGTTTTATTTGGATACACATGTTCTTTTCCTTTTAATTGTTTTCCTTTTTTTGATTATGTAAGTTGCTTACATAATCCACACTTGGACACAACATACCCTCATTTGGGAGTTGAATAGTTTTCTAAATCCAATACAATAAAAGAATTACTAAAATTTGGACAAAAGGGTACATCCAAAAGCTTGCTGCTTGGTGCAAGACTTTCACAAAATGGCTGCCATGATGAACTTGTTCTGTATGATTGCAGGTTACCATTCTGAAAACCAAAGTCAGACCCATAATGATTAGGGGTAGCTGGGCACATTACAAGCAATATCAGTTGTAGTTATTTACCATTTGATTTTTTTTGTAGTCTATTACAACTCATAATGGACTCGTGGAGACCCAGTTTGGTCTAATGATTAAGGTACCAGGCTAGAAACCAGGAGACTTGTGAGTTCTAGTGCTGCCTCAGGCATGAAAGCCAGCTAAGTGACCTTCAGCCAATCATTATTTCAGTCACATTCTACTCACAGCATTGTTGTTGTAGGGAAAATAGGAGGCAGCAGGAGTATCAGGTATTTCAATGCCTTGAGTTATTTATAAAAATAATAAAGGGAAGGATATAAATAAAAAATTAGTAAAATAAAGGTACTCTTGAAATTCATTCTGCAGTATGCTCTTTTATTCAGAAAAACTCTTATAAATGAACTCAGTGAGGGAGGCAGTACCCCAAGGGATTTATTTATTTTATTTCCAATATTGGTATACTGACAAATTATAAAGACTAGGCTTTTCTAGAAGTTTATACTCACAGTGTAAATAAATATATATTATCCAAAATGCCTCATTTGAGTCCCTTCTATTTTTTGTGGTGATGGTGGGTGTCGAAAAAGCATAGAAGCTTCTCCAGGAACTGGAAAATTATTCCATTTTCTCAGAACTGAAAGTGAACAATATTTCAATAACTTTAAAAAAAATAAATATTTGTTCTTGAAGAAATGCTATGCCTTAAATCAAGACCAGAGCAATTCATAGAGTAAAATATTCTGTCGCAGTGTCTTTTAAGCAGCATACACGGAGAAGACATGCTATCTTGACTTCCGGGGCAAGAAACGGAAAACTGAAGAAAAGCGCTCGCAGTTTTTCCGTGTCCACCTCTATCTGCCATTATCTTCCTAAAACGCGCATGAGAGTGTTTTTCGTTCCGACGAGTAGTTCACATTTCAGGCACGGGGTGGCGCCAGACCTCGCTCCTGGCTGAAGACACTGCGGTGCATTTTTCCTGCTTCTTTTTAAATTACTGCGGAAAGAGAAGGCAGGGGGAGGGAGCAACCGCTAATGAAAAGGCAGATTCCGCGACAACTTGTTTTGATGCCTGCCATCCATCACACGTGCCAGGGTATTCAAGATGCTTAAAGAATATATATATATTCCCTATTAGTGCATGTCTGTCTGTTTATCATCTATCTATCTATCTATCTATCTATCTATCTATCTATCTATCTATCTATCTATCTATCTATCTATCTATCTCTCTATCTCTCATCTATCTATCTTGCATCGCGGATTACACACACACACACACACACACACACACGGACACACACACACGCGCGCGCGTATCTCGCTTGTCTCCAGATTCACCAGTGTGTACACATTGCATGCATGCATGTGTCATGCACGCGCGTGTCTTTCAGCGGAGAAAACTGACTACCCCTATCACCAGGCAGTCAAGCAGGCAGGCTGGAAGGAATGTTGGATTTCCACCCGTCTCGCGGGTTCTTAACAGGTTTACAATGTCAGCCCCCACCATCCCGGGTTTCATCTTCTCCTAGCCCAGGAAAGCCCGCAGGCCGCCACAAACGACCCGCAGCGGTCCCCAGTTGCCGCGAGCGGCGAGCGGGTCATTAGCGAAAAGCGGGACTCGCCTGCCGTCCCTTGCACTGCGGAAGGCGGCGAAACGTAGAGAAGAGACACCCTCCCTTCGGGAAAGAGCCGGGAGGCGTTGCAATAGCAGGTCAAGCCGGGTGTTATTCAGATCACGTCCCGGCGTGTTTTGGAAGGGGGAAAGGCGCAGCTCCTTATTGCCCGTGCTCGGGTTTGCGCGGCGGCGGCGGCGAGAGATTGTGGGATTTATTTTTTAAAAAAGGAAAGAGAGTGGGAGAGGGAGACGGGAAGAGAGAGAGAAGAAGAAGAAGAGAAAGAGGGAGAGGAGAGAGAACGAGGGAGACAGAGACGGTGAGAGAGGGAGAAGGAAAGGGAGAAAGAGAAGGAGAGAGGGGGTGAGAAAGAGGGAGAGGGAGAAAGGGAGAGAGAAAGAGGGAGGGAGAGAGACGAAGAGATAGAGAAGGAAAGGGAGGGAGAGAGAAGGAGAGAGAGAAAGAGGGAGAGAAGGAGAGAGAAAGAGAAGGAGAGGGAGAGAGAAGGAGAAAGAGGGAGGGGGAGAAAGAGGGAGAGGAATAGAGAGAGGGGGAACGAGGGACACACACACACACACACACACACACACACACACACACACACGATACACTTCGAGGTTTTTTGCCCAGGGCGACGGACTGTCTCGCTCATCCTCACGCTTGCGCTCGTGTTGTGTGTGTTGTATCCAGACTCTGCCTGACTATTGGTATCTGGTTGCCCACACCTCTTTTCCCCTCCTCTTCCTCTCCTCTCCCCGCTCCTTCAAAAAGAATCCGGCGTTTTGGGGGGAATTGTTCTACCCCTCCTTGCGTCAGCAGCCCAACGTCACTTCGCCGGTGACAGCTCCCTCGGTTTGGGGCTGCAGCAGGAGCCGGGGCGCTTTATTATCAGCCAGCGCGTGGACCGGGAGGCGGCGGCGGCGGCGGGTGACAGCGCCTGTGCGTGTTTCTGTTGTGTGTGGCTGGGGTGTGGGGGACGCCGGCGAGAAGCGACGACGCCCCCACCGCCCCCTCCTTCCTTTTCCCAGCCTTGAGCGGGAACCGGGCAGGAGCAGCGGAGCTGGGTGGCGGCGGCACTGCAGCTTTTGCCGAGGCTCGGCCGCCTAGGTAGGGGCAGCGGCCACCTGGCCGAGGAGGAGGAGGAGGGGCTGCGCTAGCTCAAATTATCGCTATCCCGGGTCGGGCGGCGGCCGGGCGCTTCTACGCGCGGGGAGCGTGGCCCGGCTTGGCGCGCGCCGCTGGCGCCCCCTGCTCGTGGGGCGGGAAGCGGGTCGGAGTCGGCGAGGGGAAGCAAACGAGGCACCGGCGGCTCCTCACAGGGCACCTCTCTCTCCCTCCCCCCCACCAGGTTTGGTCCTCGGACGGTCACTGAGGGGAGCCGCTGCGCCCGGGAGAGATTTCGCCGCTTGACCGAAGCCCAGAAGTTGCCGCCTTCCGAGGGAAGGCAGAGACAGCGGCTGCCCCCAAACAGGAGAGGAAAAGGATGCTCGAGTGACTGACGGCTCGGTGTCCCGGCAGCCGAGCTGGATTGATCGCGCTTGACGGGCGGGAAGGAGAGCCACCGAGGAGCGGCGGCGACATGGGGGCCTCGCCAAGGGCATGGTGGTGTTGGCGGTGGCGGCAGCGGCGGCTTCAGGGTTCGCCCCAGGCGACGGCGACCGGCTTCTGGAGCTTGTGTTGGCTGATGCTGGGCGCTTGGCGCGGGCTGCTCGCCTCCGCTTGCCCCACCTCGTGCGCCTGCAGTCCCGAGCGGATCTGGTGCAGCGAAGCCGCCGCCAGCCTCGTGTCCTTCCCCGTGCTCGGCAAGAGGAGCGAGCGGGAGAAAGTCACCGACATGTGAGTGCCTGAGCGTTGGGGTTGGGGACCGCGGAGAACGGGAGGGAAAAGTAACGAGGGAGCGAGCGAGAATCGGCCGGAGGGTTGGGTTTTGGGGTCTGTTTTTAGTAGCGTCGCGTTCGAGATAGCGAAATTTTATTCCCTATTATTGATTTAAACAAGGCACATACACACACACACGCACACACATACATACCTACATACATTTTGCAATTTGATTTGTTTAGCTATACATCTTCTTGCACGATGCATCTTGGATGTTTAACAAACACACAACTGTGTGATCCTTGGAGTAAGCACTACCTTCCTTAAGGAGTACATAAAATGAGGGCTAAGATGAAGCATACCTCTTCTTATCTGCTTTTTATGTCTCCCACTGTGGTGCTGGATGGGTACACCATTTATGGATCTTTTAAGGTACCCCAGGAAAGGCAACAATCCTGCAATGTGTCACTTGACAGTCCACTGTCTGGAAAAAAAATACACAACAGAACCTTCTGAAATGCTTTTAACTGGAGGTTTGCTTTTAAACACCACAATCCATTTGCTATCTCTTCACGAAGTCTTTCAGTTATTACTCAAACATTTTCAACTGGACAAAATAGCTTCCTAGCAATAGCCAAATAGATTTTTATTATAGGGATTCTGCTTAAGAATATGCCTGTCGCTGTTTTGGAAAGAACGTGTAAGAGGAGATGTTCTCTGTATAGCAATGCACTTGCTCCAAAGGCTACTAGCTGAATGTCTAAAAGCCTGGATTGATCTAATTTAGATTTGACTTTCCCTCAGATACAATTTTAAAAGCATTTAGCTTATGAATCTTAATTGCCATGAGTCCAATTTCCTGGGAATCAACTAAATGATAAAGCAATAGAGCAAATAGGTTGTGTTGGTTTTGGTTGAACATTAGTATTGTATTGCCTCTTCTCAGTTTTTTTTACTATGGAGAAGCTTGCTAACTTCTACATTTCTGTTACTCCTGTTTTACAAAAAATGGTACATTATGTAAATAAAGGAAAACAAGGCGAGTAAAGTTGAATAGGCTGGTTGTGTGTGATAGTACTACCGGTAGTAAAAGCTGTGTGGTTTGTTTATATTCTGTGTATAAACAGGGAAGATAGTGAGATTTATTCCCTCTTTACACATATTCAGCTTTTATGTTTAGTTTAACAGTAGTCTTCACTTGTTAATATGCATGGGGTTTGTTTGCTGTAGAATATATTCTTATGTATAAGAGCTGGGTCTGTTTGTAAATACAAATATGCTTCCCTTCCATTCCTATAGGATAGATTTTATTGTGTGTTCAAATGCAGGGCTACTGTTTTTGGAGGCTGTGTAACTTAACAAGCAGGTAGACCCTTCTCTCTGCACAATGAGGTATATATGAAGAGATTGAAGCCCGGTGGCAAACCACACTGTCTGGTCTATACTGGAGTTGTGAGGTGACTATCATCAATATAATCAGCTGACATACATGGGAACATTCATCTCTATATCCATACATTTGAAAGAGGGAGACAGAAATATTTTGTTCCTCTTTTCATTGGGTTGAGTTCCCCCTCTGGTATAATGGTCAGATTATATTCCTAATCTGTAGGTCATGCATGTGTGCCAATAATAGCATGTGAACATCTACAGCAAAGAATTGATGCTGCAGTGGGGTGGTGTCAGGGAAGTAATTTGAAAAGGAAGGAGGAAGAGATCAAGTTAATAACGCTTGAGAAACCCTGGATTAAACTGTGATTGTTTTAGCAACATGCCCCCAATTTACTTTAAGTAAATCTTTTAACTAAGACTAAATGTTTTAACTAAACCAAATGAGTCTATTTGAGATGCTAATGTGCAGCCAGTGGGACTGTTTTAATTGCTATTAAGTTTCTATCATGGCAATTAACTACTTCTTGAACTCGGGCCTTGTTCTTTATGAAATCAGAAGTTGAGGATGGTTGACTGCAATCATTTCATGTATATAGATGTCTGTGTATGCAGAAAATATTTTGTTCCCTCACTTGCCTTGGTAATGTTGCTACTGCAAATTTTTTAGCATACAATATTATAGCAAAAAATGTTTGCTCTATACTTTAACTGTTTATCATTATGTTTTTTTTAACGAGCTATTGCAGCATATGTAGATATGATAATAAAAGCTATTGTAGCATATGCAGATACAGTAATAATCTTTGGGAAATTATTGTTCAGGATTGCTTTTTGTGATAAAAGGAATCCTGAAGAAGATATCCCGTACCAGTTCCTATATGTGGCAGAAAGAATTTGAATTGTTTCCTTGCACAGCATTTAAAGGCCTTTATATTTTTGTTCTTTGCTTTACATTCAAATGAGTGCATGTTTCAAGCAGTGATTGTAATTGCTTGTTTTAATGCTTATTTGTTAATTGTCAAAATACATAACATTGATTTTATAAATTATTTTACAGATCCAAGCCAATTACTGGGATCAATTAAAATGTTCTTTATTACATTTAAAAAGTTGTAGCAATACACGTAATGTTATGTCTTTTCTGATATCTCTATTTAATCATTTGATTTGGATTCTTCTCTAGACTAAAAATTGCTTTTTATTCTGTTATAAACTTTGGCAGTTTCTCTAATACAAAGATTACAGATTTTCCAAGAGCACTTATTGTATATGAATATTTTACTCTATAAGATACGAAGCACTGAAATTGGCCTTGACTTTAAAAGATGTTTATAAAAGATGAAACGGCAAGGTTGTTCATTAATACTCAACGATAATTAAACATTTAGCTGCTTTAACAGTTTAACAATATCCACATGGCAACTACATCTTAATTAAAATGCCATTGTATTGCTTTGGAAACTAAACCAAGTAAGCTAGCACCATGGAATATTATTTCAAAGCTCAAATCATCACAGGAATAGTAACTACATTTTTCTACTCAACTGTATTGTCACTTATAATAGTTACACTATGGAATTTCTTACACCTTTCATATTAAAATGTTTTTTGTTACAGAGGTTTTCTCTAAACAGTGTTTGGAATTAATGTGTTTTTGTCAGATTGTATGATAAAGACAAATTTAGGCTTCATGACAGTTTTTATAGGATTTAGGAGAATTCAAGGCCTTGTTATTAGAACCAGGGGGAAAAATCATAGTGCTTTTGAAGCAGGTGCATTTCAGCTTTCTTTAACCCCAGAGCTGTTGAGATGTATTGAATTTGTAAAATACACAATGCATAGGCTTTATGAAAGCTTAACAAATATATGGATGCTTGATATACTGTATCTGGAAAGCCCATATTGAGAAAGGTACTCTAAATGAAATTGAGCCCTTTCTCATATTCATGTTTTTCATAGAGTGCTTTTTATGGTATAAGAAAAAGAAAAGGCAAAAGATATGGGCGGAGTAGATAACTACAGGTGAGTGACAAAGGATGAAGTTGTAAATCAACAGAATAATCACTGAGAGATAAAATTGCAAAGGCTCAGATTTTATTTGGGTCAAAAATGTTACTTTAAGTATCAAAAGTTCAGATAAATTAACCTCCCCACACACGCACATCTTATCCAGAACTTATGGAGTGTAAAAAGAAACTCCTTGAGTTTTGTTTTGTTTTGTTTGGAAATTAGGTTGATAGAATCAGGAAGAAGATGGAATTTTTCTCGCCAAGCTTCCTCTCTTTCTCTCTCTTAGTAGGTTATTCACAGACTTGCTTGTCTGTTTTAATGAGTAACATAGTCATGATCTTACAAACCTATGCTAATAATGAGATTGTGTTTGATCCTGTTCCTTGGGGTCCTGGCAGGAGCTTGAAAAGCTTTTGTTACATATATACATTGGCAATGATTATTGTTCCATAATGGACCATAATCTACTTCTGAAGCAATTGTTGCAGGTTATTGGTTACACAAATATTCCAATCTTTGGAGAGAGGCACTCTGCCATGAACATTAATGGAGACCTCGACATAACTGTTGCTGATGCTAAAGAACATGTTTAAGATATTTCTGTTAGAAAAAGGATAAAGCAAAATCACTTTAGACTTTGGAACTTATGAAATCACTTTAGGGGTTTAAGTCAGATTTTTTTTCATAGTAGAATTTTAAATGGAAATGGACATTGAGTTTTAAGGTTCTAGTTCTTCTAATTCTTCCTTTTGTACTAAAATAAATGCAATTGCAAATAATGGCTTATTCCATTAAACCATTTTATAGAATGGTTTAGCAAAATTTGATAGGGTTCACAGAAAATAATATTACACTGACATGACAGCTTTTGGGAACACCAACAATTGAAGTTAATTGCTCTGTTCAATTTGTCTCCCCCAAAACTTCTACAGTCCAGGTTTTTTTTAAAATTAGTTTTGTATCTGCTGATTACATATATTGAAAAACCACAAAAGAAATGTGTGCAGACGTTACATAAAGTAATTAAAATATTTTAATAAATAACATCTATTATACAATTTTAAGAACAAAGTATAACAAAGTGAAGGTCTGGTGAAATCAGAAAGAAGAGAATATTTGATATCCTATTTTTTTCAGTAGTTTATTCGTTACATAGTTTTTTAAAAAACATTCAGGGAAAGTTCCTTTGAAAGAAGACCAGCTAAAATATCTGTTCTTTAAAACTTTATGGGTATTTTTGCCTCTACAGAAAGTTCTTTTCGGATTGAAATTTTAGTCCTCTCTGAAAAGGGCAACATTAATCAGATGTTACATTCAATGTGTGATTACAAGGAAAACACATGCAGGAAATCTTGGCAGATTTCAGTGTGTCTCCAATAGGCCCAAACAAATTTTATGATGAAAATACAATCAGTATTGTATTTTCATCATTACTGTATATTGCCTTAAGAATGGAGACAAAAAGAATAATCATACATAGATTATGATCCCAGAACAATTGAGGTATCTGAGATACTACATGAAAAATTGCATTCATGCAATTTTAAAGAAACATTTCATTCCCTGTTAGCTGTTCTGCTCTAGAACAGATAGGAAATGATTAGAAAAAAAGGTAAGGCACCATTATCTAGATATGATTTGGAAGGCTATGTTGTCCCTAATGCCACCTTCCTTATTCTTCCAAAGTTTTTTAAATCAATTTTTCAATACTATGACTTTATATAAGCCTTTAATCTATTACCTTTATTTTACAGCGAGTGAACACAACTTTTAATGAAACATTTGGTTTCTTGCAGATTTTTTTTCTATACAAGATGTTAAACTCTGATTTTTAAAGAAAAAACTTGTTGTGAATGAGCCATTAATTTATATATGATTTTCACATGAGTAAGTATTTTAGAGGTTGAGTTCTAAATCTTCTATTTCTGCAGAATTGTTCTTCTTACCCTAGAACAAAAAATGTAGTTGAGGTATATTTTATTATTATTTATAAATAACTTAAGGCGGCGAACAAATGTAATACTACTTCCTCCTATTTTCTTCACAGCAACAACAACCCTGTGAGGAGAGGTGAGCTGAGAGAAAGTGACTGGGTTTAAAATAAATCTAAACTACTATAAAGCAGAGTCATGAATTGGTTATTCTTGATTAGAGTTAAATAAGCCCACAATTGCTGATGCATAATATTCAACCCAAATTAATAAACCAGTAAAAATTAAAAATTGCTACAGTATATTGAAGTACAGTTGGGAAAAAAAACTAAAATGGGTTAGGGGAAGAAATTCCATGGAAATCTGAATAGGGGTGTTCTTGCTTTGAAGTAAAGGCACCCCACAACATTTTGTTATAGTTCCTAGTTGCATAGGTATAATGAGGAAGATACACATGTCAAAAACTCTTGCCTATTCTTGTTTATTAATTTCGTACACAAGTACATAAAGAACATTTGTATCCCACAAGGGAGTTTTCAGAGGCATAACATGAGGAAAATACTTTTGACAAATTGGCAAAAATTTAAAGAAAAGTATTATAATAAGATGCCAAACTGGGTATCAACACTGGAAGCGTTAGTGTACCCGAACCTTCTCCGCCCAGGGAAATGTCCAACTTATAAAGACATACTGAACAATCAAGGGGAACTAAAAACAAGATTAGAGTTGAGAGAATAGGGAGTGGAATTAGAATGGTGGGCCTATCTGCAAATTTGTGCAAGGTATAAAAAAGATATAGAAAGATATGGAATCTCCAGGGAAGACCAAGAATTGGATAAAATTTTGATGGGGGGAGAAGAAAAATTGCTAAGCAAAATATATAAATTCTTGTTAAATTTGAAAATGGAGGATGAATGCCTTAAAGAAAATATGATAGCCTGCGGGAGAAACTTCAGATACGCGATAGATTTAGACGCTTGGCAAAAAATTTGGGATCAAAATATTAAGCTAACTTTATCTACCTCCTACAAAGAAAACTTATATAAGATGTTTTACCGGTGGCATTTGCCACCCACAAGATTGGCTAAAATGTTCCCCACTTTAAAGCCCAATTGCTGGAAATGCAACCATGTAGATGGAACATACTACCACATGTGGTGGACTTGCCGGAAATTAAGAAAATATTGGAGTAAAATGCAGAGATGGATAACGGAAATCACAGGGATCCATGTTGACCTCAGACAGGAGACATTTCTATTGGGAATTACACCAGAAAAAATTAAAAAAGAAGCTTGATTATACGTATAATCACTGCGGCCAGAATTGCCGTGGCACAAGAGTGGAAAAAGGAAGAAACACCTACAGAAGAAAAAATAATTAATAAAATAATGGATTGTGCAGAACTTGACAGATTGACATGGATTTTAAAGGATAAGGGAGAAGCAGGATATTATAGGAACTGGACTCCTCTGTACAATTGGACAGAAACAAGAAGGATGAACAAAAAGAAGGATTGACTTATTAAATCTTGAAACACAATGGTGATTGCTAAAACTAATCCTTTCTCGATTGATGGACTCAATATAGCAATTACCTTTTCTTTATTGATGATCTAATATGAATTTATAGTAACTATTTTTTCTTCATGACTTATGTGCTGTACTTGCTCATTAATTTGTATATATATATACTATGTTTTATCTTTTTTGTTTTGTTTTTTTTTAAAAAAAACTATAATAAAGATTATTTAAAAAAAATAAAATTAAGAACATTTGTATCATGATGCATGTTTTTTCACTTGCTCTTCCTTGCCCCTTCCTCAAAGTGCCCATGCCCACATTTGAGGAAATTCAGTATCAGTTCAAGAATCTATGATGAAGATTGTAAGAATGTCTTATACATAGAATATTAAGAGATTATGCTGTCAGAGTTGTTAAGCAAACTTTATAAGTAGTGGACAGTTTTTATGAAGCATGAAAAGAATAATTTATCAATTATAACAAAGCATGTGTTTCATTTTACAACATGTAATCAGTTTTGTTCCGCTTAAAATACATTCTGATTCAGAGAGATCTACTTTATATGTAGGCAAATCCTTTTTTGCTATTTGTCTTATTATATCATTCACAAAGATGCCCTTATGGTCTTTTAGGTTTAGGTCTGGAGACATGCTTGGCCAGTCCATCACTTTTACCCTCAGCTTCTTTAACAAGGCAATGGTCATTTTGGAGGTGTGTTTGGGATCGTTATCACGTTGGAATACTGTCCTGGGGCCCAGTCTCCGAAGGGAGGGGATCATGCTCTGCTTCAGTATGTCACAGTACATGTTGGCATTCATGGTTCCCTCAATGAACTGTAGTTCCCCAGTTCTGGCAGCACTCATGCAACCCCAGACCATGACATTCCCACCACCATGCTTGACTGTAGGCAAGACACACTTGTCTTTGTACTCCTCACCTGGTTGCCGCCACACACATTTGACACCATCTGAACCAAATAAGTTTATCTTGGTCTCATCGAACCACAGGACATGGTTCCAGAAATCCATGTCCTTAGTCTGCTTGTCTGCAGCAAACCATTTTCAGGCTTACTTGTACATCATCTTTAGAACAGGCTTCCTTCTGGGACAACAGCCCTGCAGACCAATTAGATGAAGCATGTGGCGTATGGTCTGAGCACTGACAGGCTGACCCACCACCCCTTCAACTTCTGCAGCAATGCTGGCAGCACTCATACGTCTATTTTTCAAAGCCAACGTCTGGATATGATGCTGAGCACAGGCACTCAACTTCTTTGGTCGACCACGGTGAGGCCTGTTCTGAGTGGTACCTGTCCTGTTAAACCGCTATATGGTCTTGGCCACCATGCTGCAGCTCAGTTTCAAGGTCTTGGCAATCTTCTTATAACCTAGGCCATCTCTATGTAGAGCAACAATTTGTTTTTTCAGATACTCAGAGAGTTCATTGCCATGAGGTGCCATGTTGAACTTCCAGTGACCAGTATGAGTGAGAATGATAACACCAAATTTAACACACCTGCTCCCCCTTCATACCTGAGATCTTGTAACACTAATGAGTCACATGACACCAGGGAGGGAAAATGGCTACTTGGGCCCCATTTGGACATTATCATGTAGGGAAGTACTCACTTTTGTTGCCAGCAGTTTAGACATTAATGGCTGTGTGTTGCATTATTTTGAAGGGACAGCACATTTACACTGTTATATTCACTACTTTACGTTTTAGCCAAGGGTCATTTCTTCAGTGTTGTCACATGAAAAGATATACTTAAATATTTACAAAATGTGAGGGGGTGTACTCACTTCTGT
>JANHJO010006734.1:25221-36552 GCA_032468235.1 Pseudoxyrhopus heterurus | reverse complement strand
TCCGGAGCTCTTTTATTGGCTACAGTGGGCTTTGCAGAAGGCATCTGAAGGTGAATCGGAAGCCAGGGGGAGCCATGAGTGTCAATATGGAGCCTGTTTCTCAGCTGTAGAGAGCTTTTCAGAAGGCTTCTCAGGGCAAAACAGAGGCTGGGGGGCAATGTGTGCATCAATCCGGACCTCGTTTCTTGGCTGCAGAGGGCTTTCTGGAAGGCTCTGATGGGGAAATGGAGGCCGGGGGTGATGCATGTGAGTGGCGGCAAGTGGCTGCAGAAGAAGTGGACCTGCATGACGAGGCAGGTGTTGGGATATGCGAGGCCTGGTAAGTAGGGCAGCTCCATCCCCTCATCCCCACCCTAGCTTAATTTTTTACCTGTGTGCCTCATCCCATCCCTGCACCCTGTGGTGGGTGGGGTCTTAATTAGGGCTAATTTGGGGGGTAGGGCTTAATTTTAGTACATACATTCAAAAACACGATAGGGCTTCTTTTTGGGACGAGTCATATTTTCAGGGAAACACGGTACATTAATAGGATCACTAGCTGTACCCATAGAAAGCAATTATATATCTATTCTTTCTCAAAGTTTTATAAGCTTTTAAGCTTGGGTATTTTTTTTAGTATAAAAGGAAATATTGAACTAAGGCATCTTGTTAATAACTAAGCAAAATATTAAAATGCATTGAAACAGAAAGACAGATTATCTGAACTGCAAAACATGGGAATGTAAGTAATATTTTCCAATGTTATTTTGGAATAATGTTTTACTAAAAGTTGTGCAGATTAATAAAGCACCATATACAAATACATAAAAAGAAAAGCAAATTTCCTGTTGTTTCATGTACAATATCAAGATGTTTCATGGGTATATGTTAACTAGGGCAGAGAAATATAGAAAAGAATTGAGGCAAAATAAAGCAACATTGATTTTCTGCTGTGTTTCTATTTATATCATCAATATAGAGTAGGTGCGGAAGATGAAACCAAAAGAAGCTGTAATTTGGTATTCACATTCCATTTAATAAATAATATATTTTATTTTCTAGAAAATTAAAGTTGGGACTAATTAGAAGAACAATAAAGAAGTAGAATCATAAGTAATGAATAAGAACAATAAGAACAATAATGTTTTGACTACTGCCCTATGATCTAGGTCCGTGGTGGCGAACCTATGGCACCTGTGCCAGAAGTGGCACACAGAGCCATTTCTCTGGGCACACCAACCATCGCCTGTTGCTCTTCCGGGTTCTGGTGCACGAATGCCTGGCGTCCAGCTGGTCTTTGTGTGCGCAGGAGTGCCGGAAACAGGAAGAGCAGCTCCCCAGTGCACAGCTGGTCTTTGTGCATGCATGCGTGCCAGAAACCAGAAGACCAGGTGGCATGCATGCTGGGGAGCTGCTCTTCCGATTTCTGGTGCTCCCCCCATGCACTCGCTCCAGTTTCGGCACTCGGTGCCAAAAAGGTTCACCAACACTGATCTAGATTATTGGTATCCAATCTTGGCAACTTCCATACTAGGGACTTCCATTTCCAAAATTCCCCAGCCAGCCTGGGGTGAAGAGTATGCAGGAATTTCAGGGCATGAAAAAATGTAACTGCCTTTTCTTTCCTAACAGGAGCCAAATAAAATATGTCCAGAATTTTGATTTTTTTTTTATGAATGATTAGTTTTAATTTTAGTTGATAAGCATACTATATGGCAAGCAAGGATGTATGCCTGAATTTAGAAAATATGCTGGATTTTTCTGTAGGATAAAGTAATTACTTCAAACATTCTCTCTCTCTCTCTCTCTCTCACACACACACACACACACACAAACATACAGATAGGATTAGCATGTCTTTTTAGCTACTTAGAGATTCCTATTTAATAGGCAACTGACAATCTTCCAGGTTTCAGTCAATAATCATACTAAAATATGATGTGATGACCAGTAACATTGTTTTTAATCCTTCTTATTTTACTAAAAGTCATGTGTCTATTTATCCCAGAAGAGTTGCATGGGTTTGACATGAGTAAATATTTTGGAAAAGAGTCTAAGTACACCTTGCAATAATTTGACTAATAATCATAGAACTATAGAATCAGAGTTAGAAAGGGCTATTTAGGGCACCAAGGCCTCCAGTCCTGTATAAGAATCCAAATTAAAGCGTTCTCAACAGATGGCTATCTTGCCTGTGAACATATGCAACAAAGACAGGCTTGTCTCACACTTCTTAGGGTAATCAGTTTTATTGTTTCACTGTCCTATTAAGTGGGTTTTTTTCCCTCTAATAACCAGCCAAAGACACTTTTTCTTTACCTTACATGGATTCTGTACACTGAGACAATGAAGAACCAACTTTCTTTTACTATGTACCATCCTTTGAGGTATTAGGAGTGGAGTTTCACATCTGTCTTTTGTTGTGTGCAGAAGTGTAGGGGAGCACAAAGGGTGCTCCATGCACTGGGAAGGATGTGTGGGTATGCACAGTGGTGGGATTCAAATCATTTAACAACCGGTTCACCGGGGTCAGGTTGGCTATTGTAGGAGTCTTGGCCCATCCCCATTCTCCAGCTCCACTGCACAAGCGGGACTAGCCTCCCATGATGGCCAACCTGACCCTGGGCAAACCAGTTGTTAAATTACACCCCCCCTGCTGCTATCAAAGTGGATTCTGGATGCTGCGCTGCAATGGAGAAACTGGAAATGGAATGGCTGGCATGAGGGAAGGAGGAGGAACATGGAAAAGAAAGAGGGAAAGCAGCCTCCTCCTTCCCTCGCATCGGCCGCTCCATTGCCCATTTTTTCATTGCAGCGTAGTGCCCAGGATCCATTTTGATAGTGTGTGTGTGTGGGGGGGTGTAATTTAACAACCAGTTCGCCCAAACTGGTGCGAACCGGCTGAATCCTACCACTGGGTATGCACCAAAGATATTGCAGAGATAGTTTATGGGTGGGTAGATATAGATTAGGGATGGTGCTCATGGTGCACAAGAGGCTCTGTGTGGATCATGTAGAATGCTTGGGAGGGGGCAGCTTGGGTCAACAAGACTGCATGGAAATTGTGAAAGGCATTGCACTAGTCAGATATGGCACATGGTAATGTGGCATAGGTTGGGAAGGGTGCCTGGGAATGGGCAAGAGGTGCCATGCAGATCAGGGATTGCATGCAGGGGTAACATAGGTCCGAAAAGGTGTTTAAGGTTGTTCAACAGATACTGTACAGGTCAGGGAAGTGGGGGATGCCGTGGGTCAATAAAAGTACATAGGAGCACACAATAAGTGCCATGCAGTTCAGGGAAGTACATGCGGGGGGAAATATGGGTCAGTGAGGCTTTCTGAGTGTGCTTAAGAAGTGCTGCATGGATCAGGAAAGGCACACAAAGGCAATGAGAGTCGGGAAGGTGCCCAGGGGCAGCATAGGTCAAGAAGTGTGCAGGGGAGGGCTTGGACTAGACAGAGTGTATGAACATTCCTTCTCTGCTTTCCCCTCCCTTCCCCCATTTCTCCCTTCCCTACCCCTTCTCTTCCCTTCTTTTTCCACCAGGCAGGTGAGTGGCTGCTGCTGGATGGGGAAGGGAGGGAAGGATTGCCAGACCGCTGGGGAACTATCACAGAACATTGAGAATGAAGATTACATGACTACAGCAGCATGTCAGCAACAGCCAGCCACTACTTTCCTAAATTTTATTTTCCTGGGAGTTGTGGTTCTGGATTTTGGAAGCATTCTGTAACCTAGCCCATCTAAGGTACCTTGGTTCAGAAATTGTTGCCTTATGATGCACTGTTTCACCGAATTAAAAGCCATGACAATGAGAGTTTTAGTAGTATATTGAGTACTATATATAATAGATATATACTATGTCTTACTATTATAAGGTTTACTGTTGGCATCACAATGAACAGTAGCTATATTCATAGTCTGTTCTATGAAGTTGTCTGGTCTTCTTTAAAAGCAACCCTACTAAGAGCTTCCTAGATCTACTTCACAGGTTTTCTTAAATATCCTATTATCCAGCTGTGTTAAATGGCCTTTTATTATGAAGAAGCAGAAAAACCTTTTCCTATTCACGCTACACCTAATTTTATATATCCCTATCAAAACTCCTCTTCAATTTTCTCTAAGTTAAGCTACCCAACAATTGTAGTTTTTTTCTTCTACAAGAGTTGCTCTGCCCCTTGATCATTATACAATGATATGCAAATTAAATTAATTAATTAATTAATAAAATTATGGTTGACTTTTTCTATGTAATTTCTGAAGTTAATGAGAAAAAAACAGACCAGTGTTTCAAGTATATGTTTTTTTCCTAATTGACAGCAGATTAAATTTTACTGAAATTTGCTATTAATATCTCCATACTTCTTTTCTTTTTTAATTCCAGTGTGCATTTATTTATATTTCTTTATACTGTTTATCTTTCATTTTAATGTATATTTTCCTTTGAGAGATTGCTTCGGTGCTCTTTCGTTTAATCACCCCTTTTAATTTGAAGTCCTCAATAAACTTGGCTATTGCCCTGGCTCCAAATCTTTTATTTTCACACTTTAGGCAAGGCTACTCTTAACTTAAATTATACAAACTCCTAATTTAAAAAATGTAAACATGTTTAAAACTATCAGTAAAAGTATCAGAATCTTAGTGGATTTCTATTTATTCCTCCATGGTTGAAAATATGTCTCATATGTCTACCATGCCTGAAATACACTTGACACATAAAACACAGGCATAACTTTACAGCTACCATCTTGATTATTTGCCATACCTTGCTTCCATCCTGACTGAAACCTTGGAGGACCATTATCAGAGTGACTTTTCTCCATAGCATTTAGCAGGAATTTAATTCAATTTTGACATTTTTTTACTGATATGTCTGACTTACAGATATTGTATACTTATTTTCAAATGCCTGTAGAGTTTTTATATATTTTTTTATTATCATTTATTGGCTCTAATCACTATACAAAATTGCTTAAGGAAATTAATATAAAACTTAGCACTAAGTACATAACTTAGTAATGCCAACAGCAATGAAGTAGTATTCCCAAACTATATATGAAGGATCATTAATGGTAGAAGATGAAAACGTATCTTTGCACTAGACAAAGTGACAAAGTCATTCTCTGTAATTTACAAATGTCCTTTGGTATAGACTACTGATAACAGCATAAGCTTTTATGTTATCATAGTAATGCATCCTGAAACTATATTACATTACTCAGCAAATATACAATTGAAGTTCGTGACTCAAATCTGTACTGAGTATCTTGGTAATGTTAAGAGTGCTTCGGATATCTAGACACCTAATATTATTTTATAAGTATATGGCACACTTCCTATGAACGAATCTTTAATTTAAAAATGTAGCTAAATTGAAAAAGTGGTGGCAATTCTGAACATCATAAATTCAGTCTCCAATTCAGTAAGATGTAATATGCTTATGGAAGTATGCACAAAAGTATTGTAGAACTTGCAGGTGTCTCATCATAAATTAATATGTGTGTTTGGATGAAATGGTAATTCCTGAAACAGGTTCAGATCTGAATTTCTAAGGATTCAAAGGAATCTTCTTCATATGCACAATACTTGGATAAAAATCTAATTAGTGAAGAATTCCCAGCTTTTCTCCTACTTATTCCAGCAATCCAATCCTCGCTTTTCCCAAAGTCTTTCCTTGATTTCCTTTCTTTTCCTGCTGTCTTCTCCCCACACTCGCCTCACTTAATCAACCTCAGAAGTGATATCAGTGAGGAAGAGATGATAGACTCTAATCCCATTATTCTTGGTATCTATAGCAGCATATCAACATTTTGAGATGATGAGAATGTGGTATCATTCTCCCACAAATTGCCACATCTTTCAACAGGGGTTATGCAGGCATTAGCAAATGCAAGCTATTACATCCAAATATAATGGTTTAATTTAGGAATAGTGGCAGATGACATACATATCTAAAATATAAAATCATAAAAAGTTTATAAATGTTAAAAAAAGATATCAAAAATCCATCCATAATCATTAGAAAGGTATCAATTTTATAGGTTAGGGATAAAACTAGACATTTCTTGATTAAAGTGAGAATGACTATTAGACCCTAACACAGATAACTTGACAAATGATTTGGAATATTCAGAATTAAATATGTCTATAAATAAAGACTTTCAACTAAATCCTGCCAGGAAACATGATTACTGAGCAGAAGAGAGAGAAAGAGTCAAATCCAAAAAATAGGATTATCTGATTCTATCAAAATCAAATTTATCTTCCTTCAATGGTACATTTTTTGCCAGAATACATTTGAATAATGAGGAATATAGTTGGATTGAGAAGGATAAGGATAATAGACCAACTAATTAGCCAACTAATCAGCCCCACTGAATTTGAATGGTAGCACAACTCAATGCAAGTGGGCTACCCAATTTAGTCAATGAAGAGTCAAACAATAAAATCTATCCCTGCTAAAATGCTGTTAAAGAAAAAAAATAAAATCAGATTTGCTGCTGAATCGTCAGATTCTGTTGAATAACCTTTTCTTCATCAGACAGAGATGAAGCAACAAACAATTTGCTATGTGTATCCATAGTTAATGTATGAACCATCTGGCAACCTCCCTAGAAGTACAGAGAACATATGTTTCATGTGGCTTTCCAGGGTGTACAATAACAATTCTTAAAGCTGTTAGTTGACAACAATAATCCCTACAGAACTGACCCCTGCCCTTCTCAGTGGGTAGGATGATTACATGGTTATAGCTGATCAGCTTTTGTCTTGGAATATCAGCCTTATATAGACCCTGGAATACCTTTATTCACTAATTTGTTTTAGCTGTTATGTGGTTGCCTGTGGAAAAAAATCTGTCACTGCTTTCCTGTCAGGATGATTTGGACTTCAAGGCCTGTAATAACTGAGGTGTTGCTTGAAAAGAAATTGGGCTATTTCATGCTTTGTAAAAGTGAATTCATTTTTTGTAAGCACATGTGGGTCCCGGTTTTGAGAGAAAGTCAGTCATATACAAATGTACATTCCAGGTACATTAAGGCTTTTAAAAAATATATTAATGTGCAAAAGTCAGCAATCCTGCCTCACAAAAGGTTGCTTTTGAAAGCTATATTATCAGAAGAAGGCTCCAATATTTCAAAAGAGAATTAGTTTTAAAAGGAATTACTTACACACACACTCAGAGAAAGAGGGAGATCACTGTTATATTAATATATTATGTTACATAACACAACCCTCCACATTCACACTATGATTTTAAGTAGCAATATAGTCAGAAATTTCAAAAGCAATTCACGAATCTAGAAATTCTGTTACAAGAGATTATGTGTGAGGATAATAAAATACATGTGTAATTGTATATGAATGATAATAGAGGCCATATCATGAGAGTTCCTTGGTGGCTAGAGCTGTATGTACCAGGGATGCTAGTGGATAGAGAGAACTAGTTCAGCAGGTGAGTGAGAGGGAAGTGAGAGTAGGATTATTAACCCATGAGTAGAGTTTTATCTTTTGTGGTGGTAAAAGGTGCCCTGCCACACACATATAAACTGCACTCACTACCAAATCTATGAAATTCCCCCCGATCCCTCACCCCCCCGAACTCCACTATACATCAGAACTGCTTATAATACCCTTGTCAGAAAATATTCACAGCAGGCTGAAGTGATCCTGAATGGCAATCAGAGGAAGAATTAGTCAGGAACCTGTGACCCAGTAGACCAAATTGTACATATTGATGAATCATATTTCAGAGATAATGTAAGTAGCAAGCGAACCTAGTAGGAAGGGATAAATAATAATATCACCCAGACAAGTTTATCAAAAACATTCCAGGTACCCGAAGCAACAGCATGAGGCAGCTCCAGAAAAAGGAAATGCTATCCTAAGCCGTGGGGGCACAGTGGTTAGAATGCAGTATTGCAGACTAATTCAGCTCACTGCCAGGAGTTTGATCCTCACCAGCTCAAGGCTGACTCCATCCTTCCAAGAGGACCCAGAATGTTGGGGGCAATATGCTGACTCTGTAAATTGCTTAGAGAGTACTGTAAAGCATTGCAAAGTGATTTGTTGTTGTTAGTTGCGAAGTCGTGTCCGGCCCATCGCGACCCCATGGACAACGTTCCTCCAGGCCTTCCTGTCCTCTACCATCCCCCGGAGTCCATTTAAGCTTGCACCGACTGCTTCAGTGACTCCATTCAGCCACCTCCTTCTCTGTCATCCCCTTCCTCTTTTGCCCTCAATCACTCCCAGCATTAGGCTCTTCACCAGTGAGTCCTTCCTTCTCATGAGGGGGCCAAAGTATTTGAGTTTTATCTTCAGGATCTGGGCTTTTAAAGAGCAGTCCGTGTTGAACATATTACTTGATGATAAAGGGACATTCTGGAGGACCCATAGATCTACTAGATTCAATAGGCTTCTGAGTTTGTGCCACCCATTTGAAAAATTTCATAGAATCAGACTTGGAATGGATCTCGGAGGTCATTTGGTACCTGCTAAAGCTTCTGTTGAAGCTTTCCAGTGAAATGGAAACTATCACTTCACGAGACAACCAATTCCAATGGTTGATGTGGTCAAGAAATTGCATATAATATATGATCTGAATCTGCAATGTCAGCCAATTGGTTCTGGCCCTGCTCTTCAGGGTGATTGTGAATAATGATCTATATGACCATTCTTTACATATCTGAAAAGTGTCAGATTTTCCTCAGTAATTTTTTTCTGCATAAACATACCAATTCCTTGACTTGCTCCTCATAAGACACAGTTTCAAGCTCTTTTCCATCTTGGTAACCCTCCTCTGAACTTGCTCATTTAGTCCTGTCCCTTTAGAATCAACTGCAGTATCCAGAAGTTGACACTGGGACCGAACAAGGCACAATAGAATGAGACATTGACTTCCCATGAATAGGATTCTGTGTTCTTGTTCATATGCCCTAAAGTAGCATAGGCCTTTTTACCAGTTGTATTACATGTTAGCAGCTCATGTTCTATTGCAACACCCAGATTCTTTCCCATAAGTACTACTGCCAGGTCTGATGTCACTCATTGTATATTTATGTTTTGTTTTGTTTTCCCCCAGATGAAGAACTTTATTTTTTCCTTGTTTTCCTTGTTCCTTTTTATTTGGCTTATGGTTCAAGCTTGTCTCATTTTTTTAGAATCTTCTGTCCTCTTCTTCTCTCTCCTGGGAGTTTTGTGCCATCTACAAATCACCTTCTCAATCTTTTCGTCCAGGTAATTAATAAACATATTGATCAAGACAGACCCCTGTGTTATTTCACCTGACACCACACTCCAAACTAGTGTGGGACTATTTATAAATGTTCTCTGAGTGCTTAAAAAATATTACACAAAAGTTCATTCCCTCCCAGTTTTATGGACCTCATCAGTTTTCCAGGAGTTCTGAAAGATTAGTGATTTTGCATTTGATCTGCCTACTTCCTTCAGTACCCTAGGTTGTATTTTATCTGACCCTGAAGTTGAATTATTTTGATTTAGCTAAGAATTATTTTAATCATTCTCCTTGTCTATCCTGAGCTGCAGCCCATTATTCACAATAGCAGCCATCAGTTCTCTTCTGAGCAGATATAAAGGACAAGTTCTGTCCTCTAATTATTCTCCATTAATAAATCCCCCCATCTTTTTCTCAACAAGCCTGCACTCTCTTGTCTTTCTTTTTGTTCTGATGTACCCTCAAAAGCCTTTTGTTGTGATTGTTTTGGTAATTTCTTGCAAGTATCAGATCACTATGAACTCTAGACATTCTGAGCTATGTCCTCCATTTCTGGCAATGGTCTTGTCTTGTATACTTCTTTGGTTATCAGCTCCTTCTTCCATTTCCTTCACATAAGATTTTCTTTTTGGCATTTTATAAAGCTTTTAAACAATAGTTTGTTTAAATGCAATTTATTTTTCCTTTTAGCAGGAATTGTTTGCAGTTGCACCTTCACGATCTCGGTTTACTTATTTTCTAGACAACAATTCTAGGAATTGTTTGCAGTTGCAGCTTCCCAGGTTTTCCTATTTTCTAGACACTTTCCACCTTCATGAGTTCAAGCCAGCAGTTCTGACCTATCTTCTACATCAGGGGGTGTCAAACTCATGTCATCATGGTGGCATCACGTGAAGTATCAGGACTTTTTTTCTCTTTGCTAAACCGGGGCCAGCACGTGACGCATCTTGCCCGTGGGCCATGAGTTTGACACCCCTGTTCTACATCAAAACCCAGACTTCTGAAATCCTAATTTTAGTAATAAAAATAAAGTACATATAGTATTATATGTTAGTACAGGTTTGTCAAACTCACGGCCTGTGGGTCGGAAATGTCACATGCTGGCCCCACCCCTGACTAGTTTAGCAAAGGGAGGAAAAGTCCTAATACATCACGTGATGCGCCATGACGATGCAAGTTTGACACCCCTGTGTTAGCAGATCTGGATTTAATATTTTGAAAGGAGATTACCAAGAAATCTGTGTGCTATACATTACAGTGAACATTTTTAAGCATTTAAGAAGAAGTGAGTAGCAAACAATTTTAGTCTTATTGCCAAGAAAACTACATGGATATAACAAAAAGGGAGACCTGTTTGATCTGAAAGAGAGAGATTGACTTTATAAGTGTTGATTGGTTTGGTTTTAGTACAAGTATGTGGACTCAATCATTTATGATTTATGTTTTAGCATAATGGGTGGATCAAGCTACTGTGATTTAGTTAACAAAGCACACTGGATGATCATCCTTGGAGCATATGTGTATCTTTAAATGGGAAAAATACAAGGCAGCCTCTGAAGATGGCACAATCAGGCAGCAACTATTATAAATACTTGCATTACAAACTGAATTTGCTTTAAAAGGAATCTGCCATATGATTAATTTACTTATTGATGAAAAATTATTTCCTAGTGGAACTAGTTAATCTGCTGAAAGGCTTGGTCTGTTCTCATCATTCAAGAGAATGACAGCTGGGGCCAGGACAGGGGGAAAGAATGAAGTGCAGCACTTCCTGTTGGTGCTTCTAGCTAACAGAGCCCTATTATGAAAGGGAAGAGCCAATGTCATGCCCCAGCATATAACTTATATATACTGTTGTTGTTCTCTAGCCCCATCTAGTGGCCGGAGAGACAAATTCCAGTATATTGTTTGAAGCTGACCCCATCCCATCACCCCGCACTCTCAAAACAAGTGCACGTTGGGAACCCGGACTCCATTTCCTTTAGCATTTGGAGAAGGCAAAAGCACAAAGAAGAGTCCATCTTAATCAGTGGCACATGGTTATCCAAGGACAAACCCACATCCCACACACAGAGCATCACTGGTGAGATTTAGATTGCTTGTATTTATTAATTGTTAT
>JANHJO010006734.1:13537-25121 GCA_032468235.1 Pseudoxyrhopus heterurus | reverse complement strand
TCAAACCAACTTTTGCACTCTCCTCCTTCACCCGCATCAAGAGGCTCTTTAGTTCCTCTTCGCTTTCTGCCATTAGAATGGTATCATCTGCAAAGTGATATATAAGTTTAAGTGCTATTGCTATTTTTGAGCAGAAGAACATTGCATCAGTTCTGGGTGACAATGGAAATATTTGACACACAGAGCCAAAGTGAAAAGAGAGTCAGAAGGAAAACCTTATAAGGAATGGTTGAAGGCATAAAGCATATTTTTCTGGAGAACCAGAAAATAGTGGGGAGATGTGACAGCTGTCTTTAAGTATGTGAAGAGCTATCATACAGAAGACAAAGCAGAATTGCTTAAAGTTGTTCCAGAAGACAGGAACAAATAGTTTTAAACAAATGCGCTTAAATTACAAAGACGTAGATTCCAGGATAATTTCAGAAAACTGTCTTAATGGTAATAGCTGTTCAACAGTGAAACAGACTGCTTGGGGAGTTGGTGGATTATTTTTTCCTGGAGATATTTTAACAGAGGATGGACAGCCATCTGTCAGAGATGTTGTAACAGTTAATTCCTACACTGGGGAAGGGGTTAGACCAGATGATATCCAAGTTGACAGTATTATATATTATGCTGTCAACTCAGAAGAGTAATATGAAAAAAAGAATCACTGTAACTTGACAGAGCAATAACTGTTCTCAAAATGTTTTTCCAATAATTAAGCAACTCTTGGATAGAAAGAACATTGTTTGAATGTTTGTTCTCAGTTGTAAGCATCCCAATTCTTTATTAAGCCTGCTAGCTTTGTTCTTATTTTGGCCTTTCTTTTGGATGTGTCCTGGCTTTTCCGAATCACCTCACTTTTGGAAGTCGAAAAAGGATGAAAATGTTTTGGCATCTGTCTTTGACAATTAAAACAAAAATTGACATGAGTTGATACATCTGGTATGCAAGCATTTTGTGTGTAATTTTTAGTTTTTATATACTTGGTGAAAAACCAAGAACAACTAAGCTAGAGTTACTGAATCAATCACCTTTCAGGTATATTGTAAATGCAAACTAAACCCTTTTTGGAGGACAGACAATTTAGGAATATTGAATCTGTGGATACAGTAGATTTTGTGGAAGCATACTATATATATTGGGATCGCAAGAGAAAGACTATCAGTCTACACTACACTAAAACTACTTAGTTAATACAGATAACATTATGTTTATGTTTTTAATGTATTTTAGGTGCTGCCTACTCCTCCTCCTCCTCCTCCCCCTTCTCCGTTAATTTCTCTTCAGACACTTGTCAGCGATCAAAATTTTCCCTTGCATTTCTTCAAATTGTAATGTGGTCAGATTCTTTCCGGCTGTGCAATAGTGTAATCATCTTTTCTCTCTTATGAATTATGTAGTATAATAAGGAAAAGTTATTTTAAAAAGAGCATTCTGTTGAAAAATTTGGAACAAGGAGTATGTTCAATACAGAGCAGTATGCCCAATAACAGAGTATGCACACTCCACCCTCATTTTGAAAGATATGCTTGATTGTATAATAAACATACACAAAAGATAGGTAATACACTTCAGTATACCTTCCTTAGCAGTGCCAGTGTCTTTAGTGTAGTGACTGTTTAAATGTGAGATTATTTATTATTGAAATAAAAGGTGTTTTCTTCAAATCTAGCTCAGCTTTTGCTGACTTCATTAATAAATTCATTCAAGGTTTTCTGATTTCCTGTCTACCTAACATCCTGATATTCCTTTGTCATTCATTCAAAATGGGGATGCTGCAACGGTCATAAGTGTGAAAAATGGTCATAAGTCACTTTTTTCAGTGCTGTTGTAACTTCGAATGGTCACTAAATGAACTGTTGTAAGTTGAGGACTACCTGTATAAGGGTGATATTCAATAGCAAAATAAGCATGACTGCCAGGTCAAATTCTCAGAGTCCTGCTCTTTGCATTCTCTCCTCCCCTAATAGGCTTTGAAGATGTGCAGACTCTCTGATGCTGAAGTGGAGGGGTAGGAAAGGAGGGGACATGGAGAAAGAAAACAGCATTTGTACATAATCTACACTGAATCCAACTCAATTTCTTAACATATACAATAATGCTTTCAAATATAATGAGAAATTTGGTGTAGGTAATGGTATAATGCCTCTTTTTAAAACAGCACTTTTGTTTGATGTAACATTTGACTCATTTAGAAATCTGCACATGAGGTTACAAACACAACAGTTTTAGGTTCAAAAAGTGCCAGATGTTACTGTTTGAAAAGTACTGTAGAATTATTTTAATTGCCCTTTGAAGTGGTCAGTTTGGGTATGAAACAATTTTATATCCAGAAGGTATTTTCAAACTTGTAAGACCCATATGTTTTGTTTCAAAATGCAGCACCACAGACAGCCGTGTCAATAAAATTCAGTTTCTAGCCTGACAATATACCATAGCATTCAGAAAGATTATAAAATAAACCAGTACTGAAAGTCTTAAATGTTCTCTAACGATCCTATCATTTGCAGACACAATTTCCAATTTCCCACTCCAGTTAGTTTCTAGAGAACACAGACACACACACACACACACACACACACACACACAGAAAATCCACATCTTTTTATGTCCGTGGTATGATTGTAATTCTTATCTTTTGAAGCGGTTATAAATAATCCAGATAGAGTAACTTAATATAATAATACATGTTAGAATCCTGTTGAGAACATTCATAGCTTTGATACTCAAGGCAGAATACTTAAGACTGAATTTTCTTGACAAGATTGATCAAAGAAAATCAGTGAAAGCTAGTCTGTAATCTCAACCATCTTCCGGAAACATTTTGGGAGGCTCTCTCAGGTGCCACAACATAACATAAGGATACAATAGATAGAATGGAGCAGTAGGTCCACTCCATTAATGCAGATCAATATTATTAGTCTCTCCCACGACTTAGTGCCACACTTCTGGGGACCAAGGATAGAAACTACTTCTTCTCTAGAAGGGCTTTCCTATGGAGAAGACACTCATCCCCCCACCTGTTATTTTCAGGAAACAGCTAAGGACCAAATTATTTCATAAAGCATTCTCTTAAATATTATGGCACTTGTGCTACTTTTTATTCTCTAGTCTCTATTTTTGTTGATATTCTGTATTTATCAGTGTTTTATGATATCATTATTTCTTTTATACCATGAATATGATAAATATTAAATTATAAGTAAATAACTGTTGTTGCATTGCATAAACTGCAAGTTGTCAAGAGGCATTAGACTGCAGTGCATGGTTGGATAGAGAAGTTCCATGGCCTTTTTCCATAACTATATCCAAAGGCTGAAATATGAATTGCTAGTTGATTTGTCCAAGCAAGTGATGGTATTTAACTAAGTTTGACTGACCTCAGAAAGTTGAACATGGTCAAACCTGATTAATACATGGATGGAAAATCACCAGGAATCCCAGGACCATTTTATTGGACATAAAAATAAATAAATAAATAAATATTGGATGAGGCAGTGGTAAATATATTCAAACATTTTGTTAGCATGTAAAGTACTATGCATGTATGTGTCCAGGGAGTCATTGGAAACTTGATCTTTAGTTCTGGGAGTCTGCACAGATTGTTAAAACAAACTGATATTTTTTCTTCTTTTTCTCATCTATTTTTCTTTTGGGATTTTGTTCATAAAAAAAAAGCAGAAAGTGTCTTGGTTTTATCAGTTACACATATGCTACTCTGGAAGCTTTTTAATTAGACTATAATAAAAATGCTTTAAATATACAGAATTTTTAATTGAATTACACAATAGAAAGCAAATAGGATTATCCATAAACCAGTAGTGTGCAGCCAGCTTCCTAATTCAGTTCTGATCTCATGACACTGAGTGTATTGCCTTACTAGGGCAGCCAGCATACTTAAGCTTAGTTTCAGAAATCAGGTTCTGGGGCTGATTTCTCCAGCAAGATGCTCTCACTCTTTTCTGTACAAGGAAAGGCTACAACATTCAAAGCTTTTTAGCTGAGAAGGTGGGAGTAATGGAAGATATACAGAAAGAATTTACATTTATCCATGATGTAGATGTTTGTCTCTTTCAAAATGTTGAAATTCAGACTCATCTATTATTAAAAATAAATGTGGGAAGGCTTGGTATCGATAAAAGTTATTTTTGTTTATATAATACTCTTCTCAGAATACGTGGTGTATGATGATCAGATCAGGCTACTAATAATTACCAGATTAGATTGCTATATACTACTTCTTAAATCCCAGATTACCTTAAATGCCAAATGGAACAATAGCTGAAGCTATCAATTTCTCTTCCAGTTTGTAAACTCCACATTGTGCATCTACCAGTATAACCTGAATTTGTGGGGAACTTGACCCAATATGAAAAAGTTTTAATTCTAATCTTATAATAATAGATTAATTGTATTTTTAAATAATCCAATAAGTACTTCCAAACAGCCACAATTTGTTCAGTGTTTACTCCACGCAGGAAAGTTCTCCTATTACTTTAGTTTACGTATTTATTTATTTGATGTTTATTTATTTACAAAATTTACATGGCTGCCCAATCACTTTCAGTGACTCATAATCTATTGCCTAGATTATGAAGACGATGCTATTACAGCTCTTATAGAAACTCTGCAATTGCAGATCTCAAGGAGATAGATTCATTTTATATATTCCTGAACTCCAGATATACATAATAAAAGCTAATTAATACTTCAAAGGGAAGTTGGACATTGGGTACTTCTATTATAATATTAGTAATGTTGGATAAGAACTAAAATATATTTTTATTCTACTTCAGAATTGGTCATAAACTTCACAGAATCCTAGAGTGTGTAATCAGGTCTTTGAAATATAAAGATACCAAGAGATAATTATGAGTATAAAGTAACAAGACAGAATGATGGCAATGTGCAATGCCTGAGGTTTTCCTGATAACATCTAATTTTTGTTTGATACATAACAGCAGTCATACTAAATTTTTCAAAAGTACACAATATTACCTGAAATGTATTTGACAAGCTGAATTGAACCACAATAAATGTGGTGACTTATCCCTTTTGTAGTTTTACTTAAAATTATTGATATTCCACAAAAGGAAAAAGTAGTTTACCAAGTAGCTGCTGTGATGAATGTCACTTTTGGTCCTCTATACCCAATTGGCCTGCACAGAATATATCCAATTCATGGATGGAGAACTATACAACACTTGAGGCCTACTTCCAATACTTGTGCTGTTCCCAGCTTTTACCCATGCCAGCTGTGCATTGTGTGGAATGTGTCAACAACAGGATCTCAGACTTTTAAATTCTCTGAACCAATGGGAAATGTATATGTTTCTTTCTAGCATGGAGACTACTGTATTTTTCGGTGTATAAGATGCTCTGAAGTATAAGATGCACCTTGCTTTTGGAGAGGAAAACAAGAAAAAAAAATCTGCCTCTGCAATTTGCCTCCTTGCAGCAAACAGCAAACAGCCTGGTCAGCTTCAGCACAGTCTGATTAGCACAAGCAGCTGATTGTCGGTTGGATCGGCCTCCAACAATCAGCTGTTTCAGACTGCAGGGATCGCCATCTATTGCTGCCTCCGCGTTCCCCATTTTCAGCCTCCACATCCCATTTTTGGCCTCTGTGCGCCCCATTTTCGGCCCGTTCCGGGCGGCGGGGATCAAAACAGGTCAAAAATGGGGCACGCGGAGGCCGAAGGGTAGGGCTGAAGGGTGGGCGGGGCTTCGGCAACATTCGCTGTATAAGATGCACAGACATTTCTACCCACTTTTGGGGGTGCAAAAACTGCATCTTATACTCCGAAAAATATGGTAATTGCCTCCTGATTGATAAAAAGATAATTTTCAATCTGAATGCATGTTTATGTGTGCACATTTTTATTCAGTAAATAAAGTTTGACCAGATAAAATGAATATACCTTTTAATTAGAAAAATAATTTGCAGCAATTTATAATAAATTATTCATGCTGACGTTGGTGTTATGTGCAGTTGTTTTATGGTATTGAAGGTTTCTGAATGTCACCTTGGAGGCCAGTGTGGCCTTCAGAAGACATATAATTAGCTCTAGTAATTGTATGTGGTGCTTGTAGTAGACATAATTTCTTTCTTCTGAAGCTTCCAATCAGAGCATTGGTGATTTCATTTAGCCAAGATAAATGCTTGGAACCAAGCAAGTACAATAAGAAGCAAATACAGTTTATATCTACAGGAGAAAGAGAGTGCCCACAGGCTCCATAATATACCTTTCAGTTACTGTAGACTCAAAATCTTATTATTCATTGTCTATGGCTTTACAATCGAACATATATGTGTAATTGTGATTCTAGGACTCAACTGGTGGTATTTTGGAAAATATGTCTCTTTGACTCTATCCATATTTTTATTTTTACGTTTGTACAATTTTCCTTAGGTCTATATCATATATTTATGTTTTCTGTCTGATTTGGATCCATATATGTCCTTCTTAGGGGGTAGAACATCCTTGAATCCAGTCCTCTACATGTTACTTTCATACTTGCAGCATGATAGTTGTTACTTTAAAATCTAATATTCAAGTTTGGTGCAAAATTAATTGATGTAAAATTTATGTGGCCTGCATAGGTTGTTGGATTTGATGCTTCTACCACTGTTGAAGAATTTTTGAACACACTTAATCAGGATACAGGAATGAGAAAACCTGCACAGTCAGGATTTGCTCTATTTACTGATGATCCTTCCGGCAAGGATATTGAACATTGTCTTCAAGGGAACATCAAAGTGAGCAAATATTTTAATGATAAAATATATATTATTTATAGATAAGAGAATTAAGATTGGAACTATAGTTTCATGTGTTACTTTTTTCTACATGGAAACAAAATAAAGTAGTATAATAAATGGTGAAGATTTTTATATTGTTTTACATTTTGTTCATAAATTAGTTTTCATAAAGTTCATTAAAATATAATTTGAAAAAAATAACGGTAAAAATGTTCAGTGCTTTCGATCTAATATGAGTGTAATACTCTGTCACAGCTGATTAGCATGACATTTTTAAGGGCCAGTAAAACAATTCCCCCTCATTCTTATTTTATTCCAAAATAAGTTTAAGCAAACAGCACAAAAATAGTAATTTTTAACCAAAATATACAATATGGGGCAATTCATGGAATAAACATGTTCTTCATGGCTTTCCTTCTAGATCTGTGATATTATTTCTAGATGGGAGCAAGCCTCTAAAGAGCAACATCCAGGAAAATGTGAAGGCACAAGAACAGTTAGGCTTACTTACAAAAACAGGTATAAAATAATGACTTTCTGTCTATCTTCTATCACTATAAAACTTCGCACTTTAGAATAGATTTGTATCTTGTTTTCTGCATGAAGCTACTTTTTAAAATTCTTGACTGCTTATCTACCTTTGATCAAGCTTTCAGCAATAACATTAGTTATTAAAAAGTTAAAAGATGCAAAGTGCGTTATCCTTCTGATCTCTTATCTCTTTTTCTCTTTGAAAAACTAGAAGGGAAGAAACAGGTCAAAAGATCTAGGAAGATCCACCAGAATCCTCCTTTCTTAGCTTGCATATCTCCTAATAAGAATGTGCAAAAATTCAGAAAGAGGAAACTAAAGGTACCGGTTTAATTGGATTCCATCGGAGAAGGTCATTTCCACATTGAAAGCAGCTTGTAGGCAATGATGGTAGTGCACCAAGGAGAAACAAATAGAAACTGGTCCTCCTGTGTACAATCTTCTGCTCTTGTGTTCTGAGAAAGAGATTTCCTGCTGAGATGGAAATTCAGATTATTATCTTAGCCTTGTCTTGGTTGCCTTTTTTATCTCCTTGCCTTATTTCTTGTGATTTTCCCTCTGCATGGCTACCTTATATTTTCTTTTCCTATAAAAGTTTTATAATACCGACATTTAGCTAGAGACTGTGTGAATATCATTTAAAAAAAATGTTTCTTTCATTGCATTGTGTCACCGTAGTCTTAAAATTTATCTCTTTTAATATTTCTAGAGAGGGCATAATTTTCCATGAATTCAGTTTACAAATGATCAGACTTCTTTTTAGTAGTCTTTAAAATGTGTATTACTAGAACTTACTTTATATATATATTTCAGTACCTTATAATTTATTCCCTGCACATACTGCACATACTATGTGATTATCAGCATTTAACATATCACTGTTTTCTTTCACAGGCTCTATTTTTCAGTACAAATCCGGGGAGAGACAGAAAGAGAAAAGCTACTGTTAATGTATCAGACAAATGATCAAATTATAAATGGGTTCTTCCCTGTAAATAAAGATCTGGCACTAGAATTGGCAGCACTTCTGGCCCAGGTAATTATGTTTGTGATTTTCCAGTTGTCTGCCTTTAATGTAGATTTCTTTTATGATATAAAGCATAGATAAATCAGTTACTTATGTTCTGGAATGTTAGGCCTAATTCTTTTTTTATCTGAACCAAAGCTTTATCAAATCGGTGAAATTCAACATTTTATTTTTTGGTAATAGCCAAATTGTGAAAGTAAAGCAGTGATGTTGGTGAATTGATCTTTAAATATCTTTCCAAATGATAGGTTTAATGTTAATGCTAAGCAATATTTTCCAAATTTGCTACCTATAATAAGGGTTGTCCAGTCCCACGTAGTGTATAGGAGGGTTTAATATTTATTTTTTTATTACTAGTTTATATGCTATTCTAATTCTAGAGACTCTAAAATTGACACCTTGCTTTTTATAAAGTATGCTTTATGTATTTTTTTTGTTAATTTTTTTTGTTAGTTTTTAATGTTTAAGGAATGTGTCAATTCTAGCAAAAATGAGAGGTATACATTAAAAAAATATGTTAGGCAAACAAAAAGAAAAAGGTTCAGGAAATGGGAAGGACATTTGGATAAGAAGTTCCTTTTTATTATTTTAAGGAGTCTTGAGTAGTCTATGGGGAACACTAAACCTTTTAGGCTGTTTTCAAACAAAGAGGGAACAATGACATTTTCCAAATAGCAAAATACTGTGATTAGGTAGAAAGTGTTTTTCCACAGAATACTTTTAATGCAGAAACATTAACATGCCATAAATTAACTTTTTGTGATGCACTTGAATCCCATTTAATAATGATGAAATATATCAATGTCTTATGAAATAAGGGAAAATGACTTAAAAACAGACATAATTTGGCTTAAAGGGAAGTTTTTATTTCATAAATAACTGGAGTGGTAGAGATGATCCAGACTGAACATTGGTATGAATAGAAGTATATTTCAGTCAATATCCAGACCAATATATCTTGATTGATGATAGTGTTTGAACTATACAAATGGCCTGGCAGTGTTTCTCTATAGATATGCAATATATCAATATCTAGTGATCCATATGACAAATTCAGTTTTGTTGGGTTTGAAAGCAACAATTGTCTTATATAGTCCAAGAGCAGAAGAATACTGTAGTGCCTTCATCTGAGTTTAATTCTACTGAAGAAAATGGCTACTGTTCACACAAAACACCACAATACCACAAACACCAAATGTTTACAGTTAATTCTACTGTCATTGATAATGTCTGCATCTAAAACTTTCAGCTTCTAAAAATAAGTCATGGAGTTTACAACTATTAGATTTATTGGGACTATTTAAAAAATTACTGAGAACATACACATTACACATTATCTTATAGATATTAGATTGTAGATGTTTAAGTATGCTGAGGTACTAAGATGCTTTCATAATCACTTTTTCATTCACTATTTTTTTCTTATGTTGCTTATCCACAAGGTGGAAATAGGAGATTTTGAAAGACCTTTCTCAACTCCAGCAGGTCAAGTAACTTCCCTGTCAAAATCTAATCAAACTTTAAAACAAGTTGTAGAGAAATTTTACCCCAAAAGATACAGAGATAATGGTTCAGACGAACAGTTAAGGTATGTTACTAATATTTATATTTTTTTTAAAGCTGCAAATAGAACTACATAAAAGTCCCATTAAATGTTGCAGTAATTTTTATTTCTTAGATAGAGACTAGACAAGTTGGATAAATTATTTCAAAACATGTGATTAACACCCAAATTAAATGTACACTATTGTTTTTTAATATTTAATACCGGTAGCTTCATTTTTTTATATTTATTATGGTAATTAATTATTGTAGTTGAGGCCTGACATCTCAGAATATATAATGGTAAAAGAAAAAATATTGTGCATCGAAACATAAGACTTATATTGTAAACTGAAAGAGCACTGTCCATGTGACTATCTGTTCCATTTTCTCATCATACACAGATTTTTTTCACTTCTATTGCCAGTAAGCATATCTCATATCATAATCACATTAACTAAATCCAAAATTTAAAAAGTTACACAACAATGCTACCTCATTATATGTATATATAGACATAGACATAGACAACGTATATACATATATTGTGCTTCATTTAATAACAGTCAAATAACAATTCATTTTATCCCATATTGTTTTACTTTGTATTTTCCCCTCATGTTAAAAGACAGCTTTACCAGAGATTATCAACCAAATGGATGGCTCTTCGTGGGCATACTGCTGTAGATTGTGTGCGCATTTATCTTGCTGTGGTACGGAAGTGGCCTCTCTTTGGTGCCAAGCTGTTTGCAGCAAAAGTAAGAAAAATGAAGTAAATGGTGTGTGAATGTGTATTTTAATTCTCGCTTTTTATTTACTATTTTTATATGGTTTTATCTTTTGTACACCGCCCTGAGTCCCTCTGGAGAGGGCGGTATATAAATTTAATAAAATAAATAAATAGTTTTTCACTTTCTTCTTTACCAGAAAAAAAATCTTTGCCTGTACATGTTTCCTTGCACTTTCTACCCTTGCCTTTAAAAATAATTAAAGCATTTAGTAATTAATATCTTATGTGGGTTTTATAAATGTATTGAATGGAGCAGGAAATATTCAACTGGTAAGGATCATGATCATAGCATCAACACTTTAATCAATTTAGGAATGGCCATCCACATTTGTAAACTTCCAGTGAGGGTGAGTCCACCATTATTCTAATTGCAAAGTTCAATCTAACCAGTGTAGAGTACAATTGCTCCTATGATCTTCTAAGGCAGCCCAGTGATATAGCTATAGACAAAACTGATTGCATCCTGCATTATCTGCTCAACTCTCCAGTTTTCTTAGCAAGGTTTTTCAGAAGAGCTTTGCCATTTCTTCCTTCCTATGGCTAAGAGAGAGTAACTGACCAAATGTCACCCAATTATCTTTGTACCTACCGGAAGCCATAGTCTCCCAGTTTCTGGCCTGCTTCTAAATCACTACACTGTACTGGCTTTCTTACCTGCACTATATAAATTTTATTTTAAATAATTAGGTTCTTGACTTTTTAAGTTCTACTCTAATCATAACAATGTACTATTTTGTGTGTGTGTGTGTGTGTAATAGTACATTGTTATGATTAGAGTAGAACATAAAAAGTCAAGAAGCTAGTTGTTTTGATATCATTTGATGTTTGAGCATAATAGAATAGTCCAAATGCAGAAAAATCTGATTATCATGGAGCTGCAGTGGCTCAAGTGGTAAGAACAGAGTACTGCAGATCAGCAGTTTGGCTGATCAAATCCCATCAGCTC
>JANHJO010006732.1:52872-73788 GCA_032468235.1 Pseudoxyrhopus heterurus | reverse complement strand
AATCTATATTTTAGATAAAATATATGAAAACTATGGAATACTGATATCTTTATATTATACAATGAATAAAAATGAAACATACTTTATGTTGTTTTATATAAATTATTATTCTGTTTTTAAATATTTTTGTTTCAGAATTTTTAAAATTTTAAATGCTTTTAAAAATGTAAATATCCAGAGGATTCTGTGAAATAAAAGGAAGGAAGGAAATGTCTGTTACAATATGTATTAATCTTAGCTTTCAGTAAAGAATACAAAAGTAAAAGTATAATAGAACAAAAGCTTGCATGCATTGTCTGACAACTAAGCAAGTTACAGAAAACAAATAAGCATGGTGATAACTAGAATACCTAGTATTACCTTTTCCTGCCAATTCTTTTCATTCAGCACTTTCTGCCTTAATGTTTCCTGGAGCTGTTCTGTTATCTTCTGATGGGAAACCAGCACTGACTCCCTAATTGTACCAAAAAAAAATCATATATAAGATGCATTCTAGCCAATCTAGCCAAATAGATTATAAAAACCGTTCTAAATGGGATTTCTTCTCCAACTTCTAATTCTGTTTGTTTTAAAGTTTGTTTTTGCTGCTGCCAGGTCAACCATTCCCAAGGAGATCCTATAGGTATGGAAAATACTGATACAGTTGACACTGATTCTCTTCAGTTCAGGCATTCTTCCAACAGATTTCTGAAGCAGCAGAACACATTTATATTTAGAAATCCCCCCAAAATAAAAAATACACATCAAAAGGTACCCTAATTATACAACATCTGAAGGAATTTATAGCATTATGTTATTCCACAAATAACATAAATGCAGTAATTTGTGTACAGGTAGTCCTCAACTTACTACAGTTCATTTAAGTGACTGTTCAAAGCACTGAAAAATGTGACTTATGACCATTTTTCAGTTACGACCTTTGCACCATCCCCATGATCATGTGATCAAAATTCAGATGCTTGGCAACTGGTTCATATTTATGACCATTGCTGTGTCCCAAGGTCATGTGATCATCTTTTGAAACCTTTTGACTAGCAAAATCAATGGAAAAGTCAGATTCACTTAACAACCGTGTAACTAACTTATCAACTGCAGTGATTCACTTAACAATTGTAGCAACAATTGTAGCCCCATTGTAAAATGGGGCAAAACTCACTTAACAAATGTCTCAATTTGTTTATTTGAAATTTGGGCTCACTTGTAGTTATAAGTTGAGGATTACCTATATAGTAATTATCATCACAGTAACTTTCTGCTGCATTTAATAAACAATCAGAAGTAATGCATAGCTGATCTAATTGTCCATAAAAATATTGTGTTAATGTATATGCATTGCATGTTGTTTCCTTCCATAACACCTTAAGGCAGGTTACAAAAATAATTAAAACAGAAAAATACAGTTCAAAACAAATAATAAAATATTATAAAAACAATGCATTTAAAAAAAAATTAAAACATTAAAACAATTAAATACTTGTTAAAACTTTGTTTTTTTAAAATGAAGGCAGCTACAAACAGGGACCTAAATTGGAGATCAAACTAAAAGAGAAGAAATAAACTGTTTCCATGCATCCCTAATCTATATGTCCTGCTTCAAAAATCAGAACACATTTACCCTAAAGGAAAACAACATATATGCGGGTTCAGTTTAGAATGAGAAAAGAACACAGGTGACAAGATAAGTACAGCTGTTTGACTTTTGCCTATGCTCCTGCTTTTAGAAAATAGTAGATATGGGAGAGTTATCTGATTGTACATATCATATCCTGCCCAATCTCCAATTAGTACACATTGTAATTCTATTTAGGAACACTTATGAAAGAAGATAATCCTATTATTGGATCCCATCTATTGAAAAATAGCAATAATTATAGATCTCAAGAACCTATTTATGTTCTTGGATTAAAGAATAATGGAGAGCAAGGCAAACCTCACTAACGCCTATTAAAATTGTGAATAATGACATTTGATAAACAATATACTGAAATACAAGCATACACATATTAAGACTGGCATGTTACATAACATAACTGAATTAACCACAACCCCGATGTACCAATTCCAATGTGAAAAATTAATTACCTTTCAAAAAAAAAGTAAATAAAAGTATCTACATAGTTCTCCTTGGGCATCAGTTCAGTTATCTGAGATAAGGAGCTACTTATCAAGCCTGCTACCCTCATTCCCATCATGGCCATGCTCACAGGGAAATGATAGGTTTTGTAATCTAAATAATGTAAAAAGTACATTGTTGGGAAAGGCTGGAATATTAAACTGGAATATTAAAACTGTCTAGATATATAACACTGTAGTCCTAATTCAAGGCAAAAAAAACCCTTGAATTTTTACTTGAGACTTTCTTGGAAGAACAGTGTAATGAAAGTAGAATATACAAATGAATAATTATCCATTCCTAGGCATATAATGGCCCCATTTGTCTAAGAGATACTCTATTATCTCAGGAACACTTATGCCTTGCATGAATCCATTATGCACGTTCCAAAATTTATTTATTAATTTTTTAGGCCATCCATCTCATTGATACAGTGACTCTGGGCATCTACAAATTGGGGAAATGTCTTCACAGCAAACAACTTAAGAAACAAGGAGGCTTCACTCAAGGACAATCATGCTCTTGTGACCTCTCATCTGAATTACTGCAATGCCTTCTACATGGGACCACCCTTGAAGAGCATTCAAAAGCTTCCACTGGTGCAGAATGCAGCTGCACAGGTGCTAAATTGTGTCAGATATCTGACACATGTAACACCACTGCTATGTGAGCTGCCTTGGCTGCCAGTGTGCTTGCAGGTACAATCCAAGGTGTTAGTTATCAATTTATAGACATTCAGGGCTTGGGACTGGGCTTCCTAAAAAAATGTCTTCTCCAGGTTATAAGTCCACTTGTCCAATTCAGTCCAGCAGGTCAGTCATGTTATGGGTTCTGTCAATCAAGAATGTTGGTTGGCAGAAACCAGGATACCTGCCTTCTCTGCCATGCTCCTGGAACATTCTCCCTTCAGAGATCAGGATGACCCCGACCTTGTTGGCCTTTCATATGGCAGTGAAAACCCATATATATGCCTGGGTCTGGGGCTCTGAGTGTGTGAAAGCCCCCATTTCTTGGCTGCATTAACATTCATGACAATAGTTCTCCTTGGTGACTATTATGTATTTTGTATTGTTTTAGTTATTGAATTTATTTTTTTATGTTTTATGATATACCCTATCCAGAGTCATTTATTGAAACAGGCAGCTATAGAAATCAAATTAAAAAAAATAAAAGAATAAGGTATAATTCTGTTACCAAAAAAAGTTTAATTACTGCATTAGGTTGCAATCTTAAGAAGCTGAACCTGTTGCACAGGTGATACAACTAAGCTTAGCGGATTCATGTTTGATATTTGTTTGCAAGACTGTTTGATGATACCACTTACCAGAAAAAAGCAGCAAAGATCTCCCATAGGACAGCTTATTTAGAAAAATACACAGAAAATTATTTTTATCGTAGAGTAATAATTTACTATTCTCCCCCCCCCCAAAAAAAATAGATAGGCATGCATTACTTTCAGAGGCATAATGTAGCTGAGAATTCATATAATGTGATGATTGTATATAGTATGAAATACCATTTAAATCTCACAAAATCTCTCTCTAAGGGGCAGTTCTCATCTCAATTTCTTAGCCAAAAAAGCCAGGATTATCCAAAGACATTTTGGTGGTCATGTAGCCAGCATGAATATGCACTGAGGTTCTTGGAACACTGTTACCTTCCCACTGAAGTGATACTTATTTATCTACTCACATTTCCATGCTTTCAAAGTGCTAGGTGGGCAGGAGCTGGGACAAGTAATGGGTGCTCGTGTCTTGAACCCAGGATGTCAGCTTTCCACCTGACAAGGTCAGCATCTTTAAGCACTGAGCCATCGCACCCCCAATTTAAATCTCTCTTCCCAGATTAGAAAGGTACGTAAGGAAGTAAGTGAATAGCCACAGCTAAACAGAAAGTGAAATTGTAGGAAACCCAGTTTTGGTTCTTCTCTGGTTGCTTGGTCATCTGCCTGAGACAATTTGAACATTTTCTTGACATTGCTGAGTAAAAGGCAGTGACAGCATCTGCTATACAGCCCTCTGTCAAGCTACTTGGGTAGAAGTTGAAATGTCAATGAAGATAACATATATTAAATGCTTTGGACATTTTCATTACTCCAATGTCCATAACAATAGCTAGGTATGCCATACCAGAGAAAACTAATCGTTCAGTCATCACAATAAAAATAAATGTAATTTTTAGAAACGGTTAACCTCTTCCATTGACCTGAATGGTACTGAAGCTTTATTAATCTCAATTAGGGCCACTATTTGTTGTAACTCTTGGCTGGTTATGGGTTAAGTATATACAGTGCAGACCTTGGAGTTCAATGGGATCACTGATGAGTAAGCATGCTTGAGATTGTACATTCTTTTATTGCACACTAACAACATATGTAATTATTTATTTTGAGTGAGGAGTACTGCATGTGGAAAGAAAACCTAGGAAAAACACCTGCACCTGTAGCTCTGGGTACGACAAGACATTTCTAATTACCTTTCTTGTTTAAGCATGACTATTTCTTCCTCTCGCTGTTTCAGAAGCTTATTGATTGTTTCCAGTTCACTTTCCACAATCTTTATTCGTTTTTTAAAATTATCTTCTTTCTTTTCTTTCTCAATTGTTTCTTCCTGTAAATGTTGATACATTTGTTGGCAGGCAAGTAAAGATTGTTCTTTTTCTGTCACCATATGCGTAAACCTAAATGTAAAACAAAAGAAATATAATAACTGAAATATTCAAACACACACACACTCATTGTATATGGTTCTTAACAGTAAATGGAACTGAAGTTTATGGGAAGAACCTCTCTTCATTAAATAAGAGTGCAAATGAAATACAGGAAATGTAACAAAATGAGACTTAGAAATATATGTTTATAAAAATACAAATCCATGTAATTAAAAGAAATTTTTTAAAAGTTGAATAAATGCACAAAGAGAAGATAGAGCTTTCTATAACAGACTCATAATCTGAATAAATTGAAAATTACTAAAGAAAGTATAATGAACAGGTTAGGAAACAGAGACTAGGAACCTAGTTTAAGAAAATTAGACAATCTTCTCTGTTTAGCATTTTTAGTATGTGCAAAAGCAGAGTAAAAAATGCAACAAATAAATAAAAATCATACAATGTAAAACAATTATAAAAAGTGCTAGGAATCTGAACACAATTATTTAAGTAGAAGAAGTTATAAACACCACCTGCATTTTATATACGTATTTGTAACCATTATGACTCATACCGAGATTTAGCTATTCCAATTTCGGATGACAACTTTTGAAATTCCCTCTGATGGTCTTCACATTCTTTTGATTTCTTTCTAGAATATAAAACTTTGAATTATTAATTTTTCTTCTTTTAAAAAATAAAGAGACCATTAGTAATAAAGTGAGTTAACTTTTTAATGTTTGTTCTAAACCTCAGCAAAACACCACAAAGCTAAATATTGTTTTAATATACATTTTCAGCATGAGAAAACTCAACTTGTATGCAAGCAAGCAGTATATCTATGTATTACCACTATACTAGGTGGTTCTCAAATCCTACTATGCCAATAACTGAGTTTAGACAATATGGACATCCAAATAACACCAAGATAAAAAATCCCAACTTGTTGTTTTCACTTTTGTTTGAAATGTGCAAATGTATATAAAAGCTAAAGTCGGGATAAGTATTAAACTAGAAAAGCTTAAAAGTTATAGGCATAGTGGTTTTTGAAAATAAGCTCTCTAATAAATTCCTCTCATTTTTACTGGGGAAAAACATAACACGTGATAGAGAAAACCTCAGTAGATGTTTCAGAACACTTCAAACAAGAAAATATATAGTACCCTGTAATAGGTTATTCATACTACAATAAAACAGTCCATATCAAGACTACAGATAAAGAAGGTACCAGCATAATCAGAAAAAACTCTAAGATATGGGGGGGTTATTAAAGACTGGAATACCGAGAGCCCTATTGGCTTTTTATGTTATCTGATTCTATTTGTAGGTTCTTGTCTCTTTTTTCCCATTGAACTCTTGGAGACCTGCTCCAGTTTCCAGTTGGACCCATGTTCTCATTCAACAGGAATCAGTTTGATATTCTTCAGTAAGCCAGAGAAGCCGGTGCTTCTATATATAGGTTCTTGACTTATAACCACAATTGGAACCAAAGCAGTTAAGTGAGACATGCCTGATTTCATGAACATTTTTGCCATTCATGCAGTTGTAAAGCAAATCTGCACCCCACCATTGACTTTACTTATCAGAAACTGGCTGAAAAGATCACAAATGGTGATGTGACCTCAAGATGCTGCAACCGTCATAAATACATGCCAGTTTTCAGTTTCCTGCATTCTGATCATGTGACTATGGGGATGCTACAGCAATTGTAAGTACAAGGTCATAAGTCACTTTTTTCTCTGTCATTATAACTTTGAATGGTGGCTAAACAAATGTCTGTAAGTCAAGGACTATCTGTATGCAATTTAGTAATAGACGGAAATGGATTCTGGCCCAGGTGGATCAACATAGATATATATTATCTATACAAACATTTTATTGAAACACCCAAAGGATATTCTACAGATAGTTCTTGTTCAGCAACCATTCATCCAGTGACCGTTCAAAGTTATGACAGTACTGAACAAAGGGACTTACAACCCATTCCTTGTCCTTGCAACCCTCGCAGCATCCCTGGAGTCATGTGAACCTGATTCAGGTTCAAGCTAGCAACTGGCTTGCAATTATGATAGTCACAGCACCTCGCTGTCACATGATCGCCATTTGCAACCTTCACTTCTGACAAGCAAAATCAATGGGGAAGAGAGATGGAGGTCACAAATGGAGGATGATGCAAGCATAGGATGCTCTAACTTTGTGGGGATTTGTATAAACAAAGGCAGATGGAATTGCCACTGCCATCATAAGTTACCATATATTACATCACACTTTTACAACAGTGTTGCTTACCAATGGAGTTGCCAATCCCAATTACCATTGTTAAGGGAGGATTACCTGTATTTGTAAAGGCTTCTTTTAACTTAATCTGATCATGAGTACTATAATTTTCACAATCCTCTACATCAAGTCTGACAAACTCACAGCCCACAGGCCAGGTGCGTCACGTGCTGGCCACACCCACGCCCAGTTTAGCGAAGGGGGAAAAAGTCACAATACGTCATGTGACGCTGCCATGTAGATGGGAGTTTGACACCCCTGCTCTATATAACCTTTTCCCACTATGATAGAAAAAATGGATTGGACTAGTCAATAACATAGTCACACCAATGCATTACAGTGATCTTGTCTTTATTGCTTATCTGAAAACTATGGGCATTTATTGCGAAACAGTGATAAACAGGTCTTAATTCTTTAAGTCCTGTGAAAGGACTATCTGGAACTATCCAGTTGGCCAATAAAGGAAACAAGCTGGATCTTGGCTTGATTCGGTGTGTATGTGTGAATACTTATACATGTGATACTTTTCAAACAAAAATGCAGAATATAATAAATCATAAGATACCCTGACTTTTCAATTGCTACTGTATCATTCACTTAAATAAGTAATTACAAGCTGTTAAGCAAAAAAGAATAGTATTGTGTATGAATAAAATGAAGTGTCTTACATGACTAATTCTTTAAAATATGTAATTTCACCAGCAGCTTTCTGGAACTTGAGCTCAGTTGCCTGTATTTCATCTGTTAAATCTGTAACAACAAATTATTGTCTATCATTTTCATTAATTTAACTCTGCCTTCTGCCTCAAGGGTTCAAGTCAGTTACAATCTATTATAGCATGTAATATTTTAGAATGTGAGTTATTTATAAAAATTAGTTCCTGTATTTATGTTAATGTTTTAGTTATAAAATATTATAAGAAGCAACATAAAATTTATTGTGAATGTACAATATAATAAAAATAACTGAAAATACCTCCTAAAGTTCTTATAGGAGATAGAAGCAGATACTCACTTGTATGGCATGGCTTTTATTTTCCTTCTCCATATCTTCTCAAAATAATCACATGGTCTCCCAATTCTCCAGAACAGATTTTGGAAACGTTCTGATTAATTTTATCAAGAGTTTTAAAAAATATGGAACGGTTTATTGTAATTTGTGGAACAGGTGTGTCCCAGACCAAACTTTTATATTGATGCAACTTTTATATTGATGCAATTTTTTAGAACTTCCAAGGCATTAAAAGTATTTTTGAAACCATTAGATAATGATATCAGAAGAAAATGAGTTTTATGTAATAAACTCTAAAGTTTTATGTAGATAAACTCCGCAAACTGATTATCGCTGGTTTTACAACTGGTTTTACAGAAACATTTGACAATTACAGTGGACTTGTGCAAGTATTTATTGTAAATGATATAGAAAATAAATCCAGAAAATAAAATATCAGCACACATGGCTACATAGTGGTCTTACTTCCAGCTCCCTGCTGTGCAAATAATGAAAAGAAGGCCTAGGGGTGACAGGATAGCAGGGTTCCAATATCTAAGGGGCTACTACAAAGAAGAGGGGATCAATCTATTCTCCAAAGCACCTGAAGGCAGGACAAAAAGCAATGGATGGAAACTAATCAAGGAGAGAAGCAACCTAGATTTAAGGAGAAATTTCCTGACACTTAGAACAATTAATTAATAGAAGTTGTGGGTGTTCCAACGCTGGAAATTTTTAAGCAGATTGGATATCCATTTGTCTGAAATAGTATAGGGTTTCCTGCCTGAGCAGGGAGTTGGCCTAGAGAACCTCCAAAGTCCTTCCAACTCTGTTATTATGTAACCAATAGATTCTTCTGTAAACTTCAGACTGCACATCTCCAAAACTTGCTGTTTCCTGTCTTTGAAATCCTTCCCACTAATTGTGACTCAGCAAGTGGCAGCCGCTAGTTGTCCTTGGTGGATCTCAGAAAGCTAAGCAATGTCAGACCTAACAGGCATTGGAATGGAAAACTGCTAAGAAATCCTTGGGTGTAAATCAAATGTAGAAGTTAAAAAAAATAAAATAAAAAGTCTCGATGGCAAATTACTTCTGCAATGATGCAAAAAATTCTACATGGATATGTCCATGAAATCACCAGGAATTGAGCTTAAATGAAGAAAACCTTTATTGTAAGAAAATGTAAAAATACGTTGCAAGGAAAAATAAAAAATACAAAACCATCCAAAACGTCAAGGCACACTTCTGGGACATTTACAGAGTGAGGGAAAACACTTGAGAGTTGACTAGTCCATAAATTAAGCAGCTCTGTTAGCAAGCATTTTATATAGGCTTAAATACTTCGTTCTTGAGTGGGAAAATAACTTACTTTTTAATATATACAACAGTAAAAAATATAATAACTACATCAACAATAGTAGTAGAAAGACAAAGAAAATTACTGTGCAGAAAATGGCAACTAAAATAACTGGGAAGGATAAAGGATGCCTCTCCAAGTGCAGGGAGATTCAGAATTGATAAAGGAAGCATTCATTTACAGAAATCATAGCTGAACTATGGAATTCACTGCCAGCAGATTTGGTAATGGCTATCAATTTAGAAGATTTTAGAAGGTTACTAGATAAATTGATGCAGTGGCCTATCAATAAAGATTAGTATTGATAAGTTCATTAACTTTAATCAGAGATCACACACCATAAATGTCAGTTTATGGGCCCAGTGTCTTACAGATTTCATGTTCCAACTCTTTGATCTCCATCCTGTGACCAGTCAGCTGACTCTCTGAAGGAAATCCCTTAAAGCTCACTTGTGTCAATGGGTTGGGAATCACAAGTAATTTGATAAGATGGCTCTATTGTTTAAAACCTGATGCCTTCTCTTAGCCTTTTACAACAATATTAATTCTTTCTACTTTTGAATGTTTTTTAAAATGTTTTTATGATTGTTTTGTGTGCCACCCAGAGTCACATTGCATGAAATGAGTGACCATATAAATATGATAAATATTGAGAAGCAACCGAAAAATGTTACCATCCTTCTATTCATGATTATGTCATGAACCAGTTCTCTAGAAATATCACTGCCCGAGAGCCAAAAGCAATAATAAGAAACTTCAAGCTCTTTTGCCAAATTGCAGGTTTAAAATCAAAATACAGTGGTATATTTTTTAAAATAATCTGATTCAGAACTGAAAGAAATTGGAGACTAGAAAATCAATCTTCAGTATTACTTGTCAATTGGTAAAATATCACTAAGCAATTTTGTTTCAAGGAAGAAAATGTGGAAATTCCCCAAATCTGCCTGAATACTGGACTAGATGATCTAATATCTACTCTAACAGAGATATTCTAGTATCATATTCTTATTTATTGAGTGAAATCAAAACAAAAATGCTTTTTCGGGCAGTGCTTACTGTTGTCATTCTAAGCCAATTATCTCTAAGGATCACTTTACTTTTGTGGATATCTATAAGCTTTGACAATCTCTTATGGCTTCCAGACTAACAATCAGAATTTCAATAAGCAAATGTGAAATCCTTTTTACAGAATAGGAAATTTGGAGCAGAGTTATAAGAAGATAAAGAGTTATACCTTATTATAATATTCTTTGCTCTACATTTCTCCACCCCCCCCCAAAAATATTATTATTTCTTCCTCTTCGTCTCCTCCTCCTCCTTCCTGTTCAGTCCCTAATCTATGTATCTGTCTTCTTCAAATCAAAGATGACTCCTGGTTCTTCATGAACATACATCCGTATAATTCTGAGCAACAGTCAGAAATGGATTTTTTTAATACCTTCTTCCAGGATTTTTTTTTAACTTCGCGGTCTATTCCACAGTCCTGACATTCTCTACCAGTAGTAGTTCCTATCCAAAAAGTATTGAAGCCTGGCTTATTTAAGCTTTTGAGTCCAGGCTGACCCAGCGAGATCCTAACACCTGCTAAATGTTATTTATTTTATTGATTTGCTTCATAAATTTATACAGAACACCTTTATTATATAAAATAAATCTAGGTAGTGAATAATACATAATAATAAAAACACGACTAAAACTCTAGCAAACCATCAGTGCAATAACAGTACCTTCTCTATAAAATACAAAATAATTAATAATAATGATGATGATGATGATGATGATGCTATGTTCATTTCCCATCTTGACCCATACATGAGGGAAGAACCATGTCTTCAATTACTTTTTTCATATGTTAAAATGATTTTTATGTCTATACAGAGTATTAAATTACAATAATTTAATCTGCCCCAGTATTCTTTATATTTACCTAAAAGAACTGACAATGACAAAAAGCACAACTTTAGATTATGTCAAAAATGTACTGTCAACATTTATACCATAGCTGGTCACAGTGACCCATTTTGCTACAGGCATGGTAGAGATATTACAGATTCCACACAATCACATCAAAATGTAAAAATAATTTTAAAAGAACTCTTTTTACATCAAAAAGCTGACCTTCTCAGTAAACCACATTTATGGAGAAATTGCATTCAACATGTAAAGAGCAGTTATATAAAAAGATTTCCATGCTCATTTCAATAATTGTTTCAAGATGCCATAATAGATAATCCAAGTGGAAGAATTAATGTGTCATCAGATTTTGTCAAATGTAAGAAAATTGTTTTAAGTTGTACAATAAAAATACATCGATGACATTTCTGAAATTGCACAGTAATAGTTTGCTTATACTGACAGTTTCCACAAATTCTAACTTTGCTCAAAGTGACAATCTCCACATGTATTGGAATTCCAATACACATAATTCTCAGTGTCTTAGAGCTGTATCTACATAATTAGAGAGAGGCAGGTTGAGAAAGGCTATAATTATGCACCTATATTATTATGGTTCGTCGCAGAATAAGCCAGATGTTCAGACTGGATTTGGCATTTTAATCCACCTATCTAGTCCTTTCCAAGGACATGGGATAGGCAGATGTAGATGTTTGATGGTGTTACAGATATTGTTGCAGGATGTAAGTTGTTCTGAGTAAAGCCACATTTTGCAACTGACTGATGGTGAATTTGTCAATGTTGATGGAGTTCAAGTGGTGCTCCAGTTGTTTTGGGATTGCACCCAAGGCACCTATTGATAATTGGGACTACCTTTGCTTTCTTTTTAATAAATTTATTTGTCGCCTATCTCACCATGGAGACACTCTAGCCGGGTCACAACCATAAAAAAAATGAAGAAATAAAAAGGAAGATTAAACAAAGAGAAAGTAAAATAGAAGAAAATAACCAAGAAAAAGAAAACAAAGAAAATACATAAATATGATTAATAAAAAAAATAGATGGACAAGTGCAGGGGGTAGGGAGGTGGAGTTTGGTATCAATCTAACAGCCACCTCCAGAGTTGAACTCCCCCATTGGATCTGCAGACCAACTTGCAGAGCCAGGTCTTTAGGCTCTTAGGATAGGAGGTTGGGGGCAGATCTTACCCTGGAGGGCAGGATGTTCCAAAGGGTGGGTGCTATGGCAGAAAAGGCTCTTCTTTTGGATTCTGATAGTCGGAGTTCTTTGACCGACGGGATCCGGAGTAGGCCCTCTTTGCTGGCCCGAGTAGGACGGGCTAGACTAAACAGGACAATGTATTACATTAATGCTACTCTCTTAACTATTATAGAGATGTTGCAGATAAATGGAAGAAAACAGATATCATCAAATCAGAAAAAGGAGGGCACAGAAAGCCAGATAACAATTAGTCAAACAGGCATACCTAAAATATGTAATGAAACAATGTCCAAATACTTTGAAAAGAATGAATACTAGAAGTATTTGCCAAGGACATGTCTTAGACTAAACTTACTTTTTTATATATGGTAGTTTCTTAATATATTATGGGAATGTTGTAGACAAAAAATGTTTTGCGTTCAACAAAATGGAGTGAAAGATCAAGTAGAATATCAAAATGATACATCTTAGGCATAGCCCCTTCAGAGTTTTTATAAACTACTTAGATTAGATCAGGGACGGGGAACCATGACCCTTTTATGACTTGTGGGCCTCAATTCTCAAATAAAGAGGTAGAAGGATAAGTCATATAAATGTAGGTGAGACAATTTAAACTTTAGCAGATGGTAAGAAATTTCAACATGTTTTCAATAATCTAGAAAGTGGAAAAATATAATAAAGTTTAATAGAGATAAATGCAAAATTCTCAACTCAAAAGCCAGTAAAGTCAGTTTGGTATGGTGGTTAAGGCACCAGGCTAGAAAATGGAAGACTAATTCTAGTCCTGCCATAGTCATGAAAGCCCAGCTGGGTGACCTTGAGCCAGTCACTTTCTTTTAGTTCAACTCACCTCACAGGGTTGTTGTTGTGGGAAAAATAGGAGGAAGAGGTGTTTATGTTTATTTATAAAAATAGAAGAGGTGATTATGTTTATTTATAAAAATAATAAAGGCAGGATATAAATATAACTATAATGTACAGCTATGGGATGAGGAATTCTTGGCTTTGTAACAGAAAATGCAAAAAGGGACTTAGAACTAAAGTTGGTTACAAGTTAAACATAAGACAGCCATGTAAAGGAAAATGCAATTTTTGGCTTTATCCAATTTGAAGCTTCCTTTGGAACTATGGTAAAAATGTATTTTCAGCTGTCCTGATCCCATCTCTAATGTTACATGGACCAATTAGCTCAAATAAAGGCAGTAAGAATGATCAAAAGAAAGATTAAATTGAATTGGGAATGCTTAATTTTGAGAACAGGACACTGAGTTTAGGCATGATGGCATCCTTCAAATATTTGAAAAAGTATTCAGACTGATGGTCAAGATTTAATTTTCATAATTTCAGAATACAGGATATGGAACAATCAGTTTAAGTTCAAGGGAGGCAGATTCCAATCAAACATTAGAAAAATCTTCCTAGCAGTAAGGGCAGGTCAACAGTGGAATTAATTACCCAGATAGGTGGTAGGCTCGCTTCCACCCTTCTCCTCTTGAGAAGCATTCAGGCAAAAGCTGAATAACTCTTAGTCAGAAATATTGAAAGGGCAACACCCTGCACTGAGCAAGGAGTTAGATTTATTGACAAATGACTGCTCCCTATTCTATTGTTCCATGGTGCCAAGCACTTAGGTCCATTCATGTGGTAAACACCACTAGCCCATGGGTAAATTCTAGCACGTTTTTAACAAGAACTGTAAAATGCAGAAAACAACCAAATTATTAATAAACTATACATTTGTAAAAATATCTCAATAATTAACTATGTTGGCTGATTGGTTTAATTTTATATTTGCCTACAAACTTAAATTTTTCAAGAAATAATGTCAGGATAGAATTATAGAAAAAGGCAGTAACTTTAAAAAACGAATATCGAAAAAGTGCAATAATAACTAGGAAATGAAAAAGCAAAATTAGCTAGAAAGACAGGTTTTTCTTCTTTTATCTCATTCTACTTTTTATTTTTCTTAGTTTGTATTATTTTTTATATTTCCAATTGTAAACTTTTAATAAAATTATAAAAAAGTAATAAGTTTCAAAGAATAAATTCATATAGCAAACACATCTGTCACCTAACAAAATTAAAAATAAGAGTTAAAAATAATAAAATTAAAAAGAAAAAGAAAATAAATTCAAATGGCAAACTCGGTGGACTACTAGCTCTTTTTCTGACATCAGTTTTCTATGTTTCTATGAAGAAGACAAACTTCAGACACAGCATTTTACTATCCTAACATTTCCATGGAAAAGTTCTTTCATTTGAGTCCACTTTCTAAATTTCAGATGGAGTATGGTTGCAATGCTTTATTACGGGCACAGTAGCAGGCCTTTAACAAGACTTCTTATCAAGGAACAGACATATTCATGGACTTCTGAGGAAAGCAATGACAAATGAAGATGGCTCCATTGAGAGCACAGCCAATGACTGCAGCAGGACAAGGAGCCAGTAAATGGAACAGCTTCTCAGAATTCCTCTCTAGACATGAAGAAGACTTGGGATCTCCCACAAAAATTCTGTACAGTAACTCCCTGCAAGGAAGTGGTCGCTGGCAGATTGAGAGACACAGAATTAAGATAGCATTGATCTCACTTTGTGGTGACCTTTGGTACAGCTGAAATCAAAGTAGTGCAGCCATCTTGGTTCTCTTTGATCTCATGGCTGCTTTTGGTCCTTCTGTGTGAATTGAAAGTGAGAGGCACAATGCTGTGGGGTGTTTCCTTTCTCTTCTCTGTGATTGGGTTCTCTCAAGTTGGATGGACACAACATGCTAATGAAGAGTTGAGTATTTTTCCAGGATATCAATGGTGTGTATGATGCTGCTAGGTCAAACCCTTTGAGACATCTAGTTGCTTATGTTGCCATGCCGAAAAAGAAAACCTCAAGCTACGAAGACTAAATCACAACCGGAACATAAAAGCATAAGCCACACAACAATGGGAAGTTCAACTCAGGTGAAAGATTAAATTAGGCATGGCAAGAGAAACCTGCAGATCACAGGGTATTGTTTTGGGTTTCTTTTTTTATTATTCACTTTATCATTGTTTATTATTATTGTCCCAATATTTTCATCACTGCAAGACATTTTTTTCCTGCAAATTGGTGGAGTGCCTGAGTTTGGTAATCATTTCTATTCTAAGGTTTTGCTATTTTTCCACACTATGAGATACTGATGACTGTTTTTAAAAAAACAAAACAAAATAAAACAGAACTCTTCAGAAATTGAGGAGTGATTTTCAGCCTCTAGAATCTGACAGAATTTCACTATGAGAGCAGCCAAAATTTGTGAAATCTATATAAGGCTCATTGAAATCAGGCTTGGTTGTATATGTTTATACAAAAAGAGTTATCCATATAATTAAATTGACTGAAATAGTGGGAGCTCTTTTTTTTACACAGACATACTGAATGGCTTTGGTTTTCAAATAAATGAAACATGAACAAAACTCTGATCTTATTTGTTCACTCAAACACATTTTAGGTATCATTAATATCCATATACAGCTTTGCTATTGGCAAAGATATTCAAAAATTGAGAAAATCTGAAAGAGGTAAGAAACTTTCATAAGTTTTATTTCTGTTTTTATTTCATTTTCATACATATATTCGTCTAAAATTATATGCAGTATCAATAGTTATGCAAGGGAATTTGCTGTGGCTGACTCCTATTTGGGACCATATGCTATGGAATAACACTTCTTGTTCACATCTTTTAATTCTTCTAGTATTTCCAGTAGAAGCAAATCATTTTGAAATTAAAGACAAACTGCACTTTAAAGACCAATTAAAATACATTTTATCCATGAGTGGATAATATACATTTGTGTTTGCTGGCCCTTTTTCCTTTTCAAAAGAAATTCTGTTTATGTTATTATTATTATTAATTGCTTCACTGCTGGTCATAGTATCTTTCTATTTACTGAAAATAGGAGATCATTGAGCTCTTTCTGAGGGAAAACAGAAATTCATTTTACTAAATTTCTGGTCATATTGACCTCAAAGAAGGGAAAGGCAGATTAGGCAAAAAAACAAGTTTTTTCATGCTTGAAAATTTAAAATTATTTCAGTGGGAACAAGTAGTACATCTTTATTTTCAGCTTGAATCTGCCTACAGATTTCATAGCTCATAGCTTTCATTCATTAAAATACAAGTTAGATTTTGGGATTTACTTCCTAGTTAACTGCTAAAACGTCAAAGAATAGTGGGATATCATAGGAATAAAAATATGTGACAACCTTCCACAGTTAAATCTCAAATCTTTGAATTACTTGTTCCATAATATCATAAGGAATTAATGAGAGCAGACCAGATCTGGAACTGGAGATAGTTTATGGAAGACTTCTTTATGGTGCAATAATAAAATAGGTTGGGGTGGGAAGTCAAGAAAGTGGAGGAAGCAGAATAACCTGTCCATTTTTTGTGTTTCTTTTGTGTGGGATGGAATTCTCCATATTTTTATGGGAATATTCATCCCTTAAGAAAACTGGAGAAGAAAAATCACCATTCTGGAATAAAAACAAGTCACAATGCTTTGAGACAAAGTGCATTAATTTTCTTACAAGATGGCTTAGGTTAAAAAAAAAGGCATCACCCAAGTATAGTTCAACTTTGTTCAACAGCCCAGCTTCTATTCTTTTTAAAATCTGGTCACAATGTCCAAATGAACGATGTTATGGAATTACATAGCTTTCTACCTAAGATAATTTTTTCAAAAAGTAGTTATTGAAGAACATGAATCTGTATCCAGTGGTACTTGCAAACAAGTGGCAGCTTAAAATAAGCAGCAGGAAGATAGAGATTCTCTTGAATTAAGCTCAAATTCTCACATGGACATTTGTGGTCACTAAGCTATTTACAGAAGTGTCTTTCTTCAATTGTTTATAAAATCTGAAGGAGTTGGCATGCTCCAGATACTGACAATAATTCTGTCATCTGGAAGACCCAGGAGGTGTGCCTTCTCTGTGTCTGACCTTGTGAACAAAATCCCCGTCTCCATGAGGTCTATATAGCCTTAGCCCTACTGCCTATTAAGTGATATAAGAATCTGCTATATAGATGTAACTGACTGAGTTTGTTTTCCTTGGTAGGATTTTTCTTCTCCAATTTTTTAAACTATTTTTAATTCTGAGAAAGTCACAAGAGTTGATGGCGAGCAAGACAAGTGATTTCACAAATTAAAAACATACATAAATAAAACCATAGTCTTTTCCCATATATTTCATTAGTTCCCCAGTCTAACCTACACACTTGATTGTCTCCTACCCAAGTACTGAACAGGTCTAATATGATTATGATTGGGGCAATTAGCCAAGGTCAGTAGGTGCTGCCAATTCTTATGTTGCAGCAGCCCCCTCATAAAATAGAAAATGGTCAAAGTAGGTTTGCTGAAGGAGATGATAGGATTCAGAATGATGTTGCATAGGTCTTTCATTTGGATTCATTTTATCTTACTTCTATAATGTCAAGGACCCATTCAGTACACTAAGAAGCAAAATAATGGGAAAGGTGATAAGGTGAAAGGTGATAATAACCCTAAATAGAGACGAGGCTAGGGAAAAAAATGACTTGAATAGTTACCCTAGAGTCCAGGCTAGTGAGGAGGTGTTTTGGTCTTTGTTTCCCTTTTGGCTTGTTGTCTTTTTTGCACAGTATGTAGATGTTGTGTATGTCTATTGATGGCCAATTTTTCAGAGTGCCAGACTTCCAGGAATTCTCTAGAGTTTTTGGACTTGGCTTGGTCTAGTATGGTCACAGGTTCCCAGTTGAAATTATGGTTAGGTCTGTCCATATGTATTGAAATTAAAGAGTCTTCTGACTGCTAGTAGGTAATCATGGATGAGTTTGTCAGTAGAGGCTGTTGCAGTCTTTACACTACTGTACACTTTTTTCACCTACTGCTTACCCTTTGCAAATAAAACATCTGAGATCCACAAAAATACAATACACATATTATTTGCATATTTCCTACAGATCACTTTATAATCCCTTTCAAGGCCCTACATTCCTTTTTTTGAGAAATACGATGAAGTGTGTGCGTGCATAAATATCATTTTGCAACTCTGGCATTTATTAAGGAAAAAATTGCCCATAAACTTTCAAAGAAAAGAAGCATATATGTGCACAACACAGAGAGATTAGTAAAAGACAAATATGAACTGAACTTTAATGGTTGTTTGGGTGCATTCAGATGTAATGAATGACCATGATTTCCATCCGATTGCACTCTGATGACAAGTTGGGAATTGTGATTTTAAAATAAGGCAGAATCTGAAAATATAATTCAACCATGCATTGTTCAAACTAGAAGAAACTATAGTTTGTGGGGAGGTATAAATGTGAAATTTGGGTACTTTAAAAGTGAAAGTAGCTGCTTTTGTTAAAGTCATGTAGCAATGTATTGATGGAGGGATTGCGTGAATCAGTGGTTGATGTACATTTATGCACATAGTCGTAAATTTTCAGTTCCCCATTACTTCCATTATAGAATGTCTACTGCAATAGTACATGTATTCAAAACATATTGTTCTTCACTTTTTAAAAAATTAACATCTTACCTTGCGTTTTCTTTTGTAATTCATTACATTTATTTTGTAATTCATTCTTCTGTAAAAGAGAAGCCTGAAGTTGCTTAGCTTCTAGTACAGCTGCATCTGACTTCAGTCTTAGGTGTTCCACCTCTTTTTGAAGTATTAGATTTTTCCTCTGACACTCACCTAAGGTTTGGTTCAAACTGGATACTTCTGAAATGTGATAAAGGCCAAGACAAAAATATAGTTGTATCCACACTAAAACTTTTACAACATTTATGTACTCTGATTACATTATCCAAAAACATATTTATTTGTTGCCATACTAGTCTATAAGGAAATAGTAGGTATTAAGATACTAGCATTATTTTAACCTGTCAACTAATTGATGCAAACAAAAACTATAGATATTCTATTACAGATACGTATTCTATAAGAAAACAGAATAGGTATCTGTAGTTATTAAGATACTAGTATTATTTCAACTTGTCATCTAGTTAATTGATACAAACTAAAATAATGGATTTACTCCTAGAAATAAGGAGACATTTTCTGACAGTGAGAACAATTAATTAGTGGAATGGCTTGCCTTCAGAAGTTGCGGTGCTTCATAACTGCAAGTTTTAAAAAGAAAATGGACAGCCATTTGTCAGGAACGGTAGAGAGTCTCCTGTTTGAGCAGGAGGTTGAACAAGATGACCTTCAAGGTCCCTTCCCACTCTGTTATTCTATCCTATTCCTATTCCTATTCCTATTCCAATCCCTATCCCTATCCCTATTTCTATCCTATCCTAAAATTCTCTAAGGTCCCTTCCAATTCTTGTTATTCTGTTATTATTTAAATATTCTCTAATTCATAGTGAAAAGCTAAACATTACAAGCAATATGCTGTTGATAAAAGTCCTGTAAATACTTTGACAACTTGATTAATTCACCCTGCACTCTAATACCTAGGTAATGGTCAACTATATCTGCTAATAGTATTCCCTTTATACTAAAGTGTATGTTAATGTCTTGAAAAAAATTGCAATCTATTTTTTTGAGAAATACTATACATGAAAAATAAAATCAACTTTCCCTCAAGTCAAATTTGACTCTTGAGTAAAATGACTCCATACTCCATATATATTTGAAAGCCGGTTTTGTGTAATAGTTGAAGTACCAGACTAGAAACCAGGGAACCATGAGTTCTAGATCCATTTTTTGCTTTTATTTATATTAATTGAGGCAAGAGTGGGTAATAATTTATCTAAACTTTGTGTTCAAAACAGTCCTGTATGTAGAGAGGCACACAATTTTGGATCCTTAACATGACTCAATATTCAGAACAAACCTCCTTTAAAATTGAAATGTGGAGGAAGTAAGGAGAAAACAGGTATAAATTTAGGCTACCATGTTAGCCTAAATGCTACTCATTCTTTCTATATTAGGTTCTCAAACGTCAGAAAAATCCAAACACATTCCTATACTTTCCTATTTTCTACTACTCTTTCCCTGCTCCTTCCCCAGATGTTGCACTGAATTGCTTTTTGCCCAGAGTTTTGAAATCACTTCAGGTGAATTATGGAAACAAAGAGGACAGCAGCAATAGCCAAGATGTCCTTTTTTGGCCTGTTGGAAAGACAATCAAATTGTTTAAATTAAAACATCAACCCACTAGATATTTTTGGAATCATAAGATTCCATGATCCTTCTTCCAGGGGAAGACTGACAATAGTGCTTCTATGGCAGAAAATATTCTATGTTGGATATCATTTAAGTAACGTTGGAGCTGCGGTGGCGCAGTGGTTAGAACGCAGTACTGCAGACTACCCTGCAGACTTGCTGATCAGCAGTTTGGCTGATCGAATCCCACCAGGCTCCAGGTTGACTCAGCCTTCCATCCTTCTG